>WOVY01012151.1:367500-421414 GCA_013436015.1 Rhipicephalus annulatus | reverse complement strand
AAACGCCCCTAGCGTATACCGCCTAGTGCCATCCATACAGCTACAGGAATTATAGACGAAGACGCAATGCAATAAAACATAAAAAAACCGAGATATCAACAACTGATCCTGGCCCGTGTCATGAGCGGGGGGGGGCCACCGTTCTGATTCACTTTTCATCTTCAACGCAAGCAACAAACGCACCGAACCGAAATAAGAGCCTTACAAGGACATTGTCTGCCACCATAAGCCGGAAGGTCAGACGATAAGAAGGGACAAATCAATTCAGCCAGCCTCGCCGGAGACAAGAATCTCGAGGAGAGGGTCAGCGTTGAACTTCCGCAACAAAATAACACGAAACACCCAAAAAAAAGCTCGATTCAGGCTAACAATCCACTTTCCACTCTGAAGATAACTTTAATTAAAAAATATTGTAAGAAAAGTATGACGGCGAGAAACGCCACCACCAGAAACAATGCTTGCGGAGACCGACGAATCTCGTCAGCGCAAGTCGACGGATAAAATCAGCGCGAAGGAAAGCAAACAGGCCCTTCATCTCGTCTGAGCCGGGCGACCGGAAAATAATGTACGGGCTTAAGCCACCAAACATCCCCTCCCATCCCACTCTCTTTCTCTTTTCCCTTCCTTCAGACAAGCACATCACCTCGGCGAGTACAGCGACTGCGAAAAAAAAAGGGGGGGGGGTACTAATAACCCGCCGACCTGCATCCGAACCACGTGCGCTCGAATAGCTCATCCTTGAGCTAGCAAAAGAATATACAAAGTAAACGATAACCTCGAACAACTATATTACTTCGCCACTCGAAACAACTGGGTCTCCACAGGGCTTGGTTCACTTTAGCTTCCCCCTCCGTTTTTAATCCATCGCTCCTTTTACAGGTATCAAGGCTCCAACTTTATCCTCCCCCCCCCCCCTGATCTGGCAAGTTAATCTTATTTTGCCAGTAACAAACGGCGGCCCTCCCGCACATCGTATCCTTTTACCGAGAGTATCCTCCACGAGTCAAGATTTACTTCCGGTCATCCTCTTCTCTCTTTTTCCCTAACTTCCTTCCTTTCAACCTCGAACTCATAAAAACAACGAAATGCGGAACAAGCCAACCCCCCCCCCCCAAAAACAACAAGAAAACAATCCATCCATGCTTTTGGCGAGGCTCAACCCAGGCCTGTAGTTAGCAGCCACCGCCTCCGCCTTTTTTCTACCTATCTGTTTCGTCTCACACTGCCCGCCTCCCCCCTTCCCCTTCCGAACCGCCACTACAGATACGGTCTTCAAACAAAGTTCCGGGCAAGGAGGGAGCCGACGCGCCTGCTAATCCCGGCCGGCTTAACACTAAGTACGTCAAATGACGGCTCTTGCACTGCCCTCAGGTTCGCGAAATCCGGCTATCAGGACAAATTAACTTCCGGCGCGTGACGATACCTCAAGGCGACCCGAAAGACAAAAAGAAAAGAAGGGAGAGAAGGCGAGTGATAAAGAAAAAAAAAAAACGGGTCACGCTCGTGCGGAGAGGAGAGAAAGGGAAGAGAAAAGGCTTTATTTATGGCTAAATGAATGAAGAAGGGGGGATTTGCACGCTGCACACAAACACACAAAAACGGAGCGAGGAGATACGGCAGTTCCGCCCTTCATTACTCCCAGAGACGACTCGTCGTTGAGACCGCGAGGTACAGCATTAGCGACGGATATAGGATGTCGTTGAGGAAGAATGAAAGAGCGAGCAGAGAGAGAAAAGAGAAGTGAAAGAAAAGCCATTCAAAAGAACAACACCGTGGACTCTGCGGAGTGGCACGAAACAAGGGATTTCTCCGTCGCTCGTAACGTTACACTCTCCCGCCAACGCGATTTATAGAAATAAAGGCCCAACCACACGTGCGCGCTGCAGCGCGTCAGAGCGTGGCTTCCTGACGCGGGTTCGCACTTTGTCCCACGGGAGGAGAGAGAGAGAACGAGCGGCTACGCGAAGCTGCGGGCCCTCCCTCCCCCATAAGGAGAGGGTGAAAAAGCCACGCGCTGACGCGCTGCTGCACGCGTACATGTGGTCATGCCTCAAGAGAGTAGCAGACGTTACGTTGTCACGGTTGCAACAAAAGGTGAGCCTGCACTAACAGACCGATTCCGAACAGGAACAACACGAAATGGAGACACCACAGAATGTTATGCGGTGACAACCTCGACCCCGCCCCGGATCTTCCAAACTGAATCCATGGGCCGGTTTAGGAGAGCGTGAGCAAAGATGGCGTTCGCGTTGAGGTCACCCGCTATTTCCGTCCCGGCACAGCCTCGTGTATTTGGGGTAAAACGTTGCGCAACTCGAAGCCCTCAGTATCCGCAACGAGTATTTCAAACTAGGAGCCCCTGGTTTTCATAGCTCCTCACCGATGTAGGCCCGAGTGATCGCGATGTGCTGGAAAAAAGCAAACCAAACAAACTAAGTCACGCAACACAACGAAACAGCGGCATTTCTCGGAAGGTAATCGTAGGCGCGCTAGGCGTGCAAGCCGCGAGGGATACTGAATAAGTCGCGACACATGCAAACGCAAGCAAATGTAAATTACGGATTACTTTTCATCTTGACTGCGTTAATTTCACGTTAACAAACGCGTTTCGGAGCTTCAATTGCGTCATATGCTTTGACAGTAAGGTTCAATTCCTACGCGACACGGACTTGAACAAGCGGCTGTAACAGCAATGTCACACACCACGAAAGGCAAGACTGGACTATGGAGTGTGCGCGCATGTGCTGCCGTATGTGCTGTGTTTATCTCTCTTCCTCTCTCTCTCTATCTTTCATGTCCCCCATCCCCCTCCCATGCGCAAGGTATCAAACCAGCTGCCTATAAGCTGGTCACCCCTGCCCGTTCTTTTTCTCCTATTTTCCTTCCTTCCTTCACTGCTCCAATTAGAGCACTTCGGTGCTTGTTTCTAGCGCATCACTGAGTGATCAGTTAATTATGTCCACCGTTCGAGCTCCATGTACTCATTTCGCGAAATCACCCGCCACGAACCGCCAACAGCGCCAAGTTGACGAAAACGAGCCCAGAGGTGGCTCCTTTGGTTTCTGCCCACGCAGTGTGGCACAACGTCCGTTCATTCTAGCACCCACCCAAATAATTTGAAGTCCGCTTGATTCGAAAAATTTTATAGCCCGTCCACTTCGAGTTAGAATTAACAACAGTTTACTGTACTAATTTCGTGCCGAAAACAAGTAAGTACCTGCAGTAAAAATAAGCAATATCTTGCCCAAGAAGCACTAGGGGACATTTTACCCAACACTGCAGCGATGTTAGTTGCTTTCCTAATTTGTTAAATCACTTAACGTTCCTTGCACGCAAGTAATGTATTCGAAGCGGGCCTCGAATTTAAACATCGCGTGCGGATCATCACCAGTATCGCACTGTCAGACACGACGCTTCATTTGAACTGGTACTGCAATTTCTACTTTCAAAAGAGCCACCAAGTGCCACAAAATTATGTACCACTTAAAAGATAACGGGCGTTGCAACGCCCAGATGCGATTTCGCTATATCTCCGCTACACATTATAAGTTTTGGTACGAAATTCTGAGACGTAGGATTTCAGAAATCGCTGACAAGACATGCTATCCGCTGATGAAAAAAAAAAACATCACAGCACTCCAAACGCTTATTCGCGTTTTGAGTCACAACCTCATTCCCTTCCGGGATGCGAAGCGCAAGAAAAGAAGACTAGTTTGGCGTGGAACACAGCTAGAGGGGAAAAAAAATCAAAAGAGTTTGTTGAGACGCGGGAAAGTTCATACACTAGACTGTAGCCGGGTCGGTTTCACGGGCAGCCAAAGGGCTCCTGACAAACAAGCGGCGGCGCAGCTCTAAAGCACAGCACGAAAGTCAAGATGACAAAGTGCAGAGAAAAGCTTCGTGCAAGGCGAACACGCGATAGTGAAAATGGTTCGGGAGACTGCAACTGGGTTGCGAGGAACGTTGGGTAAGGCGGGCGGAAGGAGGCTTATAGAGGTGGTGGGGGAGAGGGGGGCGCCACTGCGATTCGGCGAAGCTCTCCCCCACTTAACGCGCGGTCGACTTTTGTTCCGCTCGGCGCCAGATGGCGCCGCCACTTACTCATCGCGCATCGACGCCAGCACCCTCTCGCAAACGCTCTACTTCTCGTGATACACCCCTCTCCCCCTATCTGTCTATTTCTCGCTATTGTTTTACTTTTCGTGCTACCCCGCTCTGCCCTGTCTCTCCATGTCCCGGTCCAGAGCAAACGTCACAGCAACACGCGACGCGAACACTCCGATTCAAGGAAGTAACGGCGTGTAAGACGCTGAAAAGGGCTACTGCACATATATCAGTGTCCGGAGAGGCACGGAGGATTGACTGAAAGCGCGCGACGCAGTGAGCGCGGGAAGCAGAGTAGGGAAGTAGGGAAGAGAGTAGGGAAGATCGTGGGGAAGTATAGAAGCCGGAGGGAGAGGGCAGCGATTTCTCTCGACGGAGCGCGACAACAGTTTTCACGCACGACTTGTCTTACTCGAACTGGCGTTTAGGGAAACGAAGACGGGCAAGCGGGGACCGGGGAGGGATAAGGGTCGCGAAGGCGGGGACGCACTTACAGCGGGGCGCAGAAGCAGCGCGGACGGCGTGAAAAGTTGCGCCCCGTACCATAGAAGTGGGCGCTACATTCACACGCCAGCTTTCCAGAGAGAGAGGCGGGAGGAGGAGAAAAGTGTCAGAGAGACATACTCTCCGTTCCGTGCTTCAATCCGGCCGTGTCTGCATCTCAATATGAGAGGCTGTTTTTTTTTTTTTTCGAGAAGTTTCGGTGAGCTGTCGTCCGAGTCGCGCAGCCCAGTTTTGCCAAGAAACGACAACAGCATCATACGTCATGCTTCTCCTTTCCTTCTACCCTCTCGACCACTCCCACCCCACTCCCTCTGTTCTTTCAGCGTTCCATTCTCCCTCCTCTGGCACTTTGGGTCCGCACGAGCCGAGCACTGTGAAGCTGAGCGGAAGTTTGTTCGCGTCAAAAAAAAACAAAAAAAGCGTTCTGGTGGATTCGAGCCACAGTGACCAGCATATAACAATTCAATATTGCTACCAGTATGTGACCTAATCGTTAGAACCAATGCAATACAGATAAAAACAAAGGCTAACTACAAAAGAGCAACACTCAGGCACATAACAAAAGCAACTTTATTTCATCCCTGGCGGACAAAAGCGGGAGCGGGAAGACATAAGACAGCCAGACTTAGCACCATTTTAATAAGTCTGCCCCAAAACAAGATAAAAGGTAATATTTGATACACGTATTAAATATACGCGCCATGAAGGCAAGTCGACATTGCGTAAGCATGCTGTCACAATGAAAAAAAAACGCGTATTACCGAAAACGGGGCTTCTAGGCCAATCATCTACATGCTTTCACTGCCGTACGCAAATGTGTCCTTTTCATCAGGCGTCACCATATCGAGCACCACGGCACGTGTTCCAAGTTTCAGGGTTGACTGGCAGATGCTTGGCACTACGGAGTTTTGACTATGAGCCGAAAGCCACGCTTTCCGCTGTTCGCGTTCGATGCCATAGGGATAGTACATAAGACGAAAACTAGTGAACGCACTGCCGTTTCTATATTGAATCGCACAGAAGTACTACATACGGGAGGCGGGCCTGCCTTTTCCAATTGCCCTGTTACGTCTGTTCTGAGACTGTTTCGGAGGGACTGTATTTCCGTGACGGAAATGACGTCACTAAATTGCCGCTGGATCCCGGCATATATGTTTTCGCGTTAAAAATAAAATTCATTGCTACTGACATGCCACGTACTTTTGAAGGAAATGCGTCCGGGATATTTTACGAGAAGAAGAGCTGGGCGAGACGGAAACTCGGCAAGTGAACACAGCGAGACGTGTGCAGCGGAAGACAAACAGGACAGTGTCGTCAGCAGCTCGGATCGTATTCCGCAAGGTCCCACAAATCAGCTCGCGCGTTCGTCCAGACTCCCTGCCAGCTTGTAGAGCAGTGTATTTCCACAGCATGCATACATACGCTCTTGTTTCTATGACAACAGATAATGAAAAAAGGCACTATTTGAATAACGTCAACAAAAGAACGAAGTTCACGGGACAAGCACTGACAAGCTTGCCGCCTCTTTTGCGTCGTCAGAGCGAAGTCCCGGCACGAAAGCAAAGTCTTTCGATGGAGACAAAAACGCCCCTCTGGGACACCGCCACTCAGCAGCTCACGAGAGTCCACATTAGCACGAGCGTTGGGACGACTTAAGAAGGCGAAACAAAATGAAGTTCGCCGCTGACAGAGAGCACGAGAGCGAGGAAGAGACTAAGGCAAACCCACAGCCGAGTCCGGCGTGCCCAAATTGAAACCTAGCCGTCGGCAGAGGCAGTCGTGTGGCGGCTGGGCCGTGAAACAAGGGCGTCACAGGGCGAGGGGGTTCCTTTTGTTAGCGGCAAGTGGAGGCGGCGCCGGGAGGACGTGTCGACAGAGAACCCGGAGCTGCCGATGCTATAGCGGCACGACGGCTGCGTCTTGGTTTCGCCCGGCACATAACTGCAGCACGCCATTTTAAAGGGGCCGACGGCGCGGAAAAGTTGTCAC
Organism: Rhipicephalus annulatus; assembly: GCA_013436015.1. Taxonomy (NCBI): domain Eukaryota; kingdom Metazoa; phylum Arthropoda; class Arachnida; order Ixodida; family Ixodidae; genus Rhipicephalus; species Rhipicephalus annulatus. The sequence continues at coordinate 414,817 of WOVY01012151.1, read as the reverse complement.
GGCCCTCCTCTCTCTCTCTCTCTTTTTTTTTTCCTACCCCGTGAAACGGAAAGAGCGGCGCACTCTCGACAGCGGTCCCGAAGAGGAAGTCTAGCCCAAACTACACGCTTGGTTTCACGCTTAAACCCCCCAAGAGTGGTGCCTCCGCCGCCTGGTGCCGATAAGCGAAAAGCGCACGCGCGCTTAGCGCAGAGAACGTCGTAGTGCACCGTCAATGACTGGGAGGGGTGGAGCAATCCAAACGAGGGTTAGCTGCTCGAGAATGCATAAGCTTTCTTATTATTACTTTCTTATTGCCTCTGTTTTCTGTTGGCGCAGTTAAACTTTTAAAGAATGAACATTAACCAACTAGCTCAACTTGGTGATCTATACGGCGCAAGCTGTCCAGGAATACACCGGCAAACCAGTGAGAGGTACGAGTTGCGAGAGGCGAATAGAAGTGTCCGAAGAAGGAGGCCTCTTGCTAAAGCAGCCAAGAGAGACGTAAGTACAAAACGCCCTTCCCCCTCCCCAAAGAGAATCGCAAGGGAATTCGAATGCATTCCGTAGCGTCCATAGCGGCATTTCGCACGTGAGAGCACAGCGTTCGAAGAAAATAATATTTCCGTTTTTTTTTTCTTATACCGTGCAGGCAGTAGCAATGTTCGCCGCACGTGGAGTTTTTACGCCGCTAAAAACGCGGTATGTGTTTCCAGCTCTAGTAGCTAGCATGCACGGTTAAAAAAATTTCATGAAGTGAAAAAAAAAACAAGCGTTCTCGGCTCGGAGTTGGCGTTTCGCATTGGCATCTCGAGCTCACATTTCTAGATCTTCTTGAAAGGCGCCCAGCCAGCGAACAGTTGAGAGTGAGAAGCGAGCGTACGGGAGAGTGGGGTGAAGGGAGGAGAGAGAGCGAACAGTGAGAGAAGCGGTAAAGAATTGCACCTACCCTCCCCTGCACTCTCGCACCACATTCTCCGGCTGCTAGGTGCGAGGATAAGCTCCCGCGCCCATAGCTGTTGCTATGGGAGAAGGAGTGAGAGCGTAGAAGACACCTGCCGGCACGTGGACAACGCCGGATGCCTGACATAGTCCCACTAAGAAATGCATTCGCAATTAAAAAAGTCATAACAGGTACGTGAAGACATTCAAGGGCTTCAGTAGCTGGATATTTAGATGAGTCGTCACTGCCATCGAACTTAGCACCATCGCTAAATAGTTTAACACAATGGCATGGGCATCGGCAGGAGCTTGTCTTGGGGCGGTGCAAACCCACGTTTGTCTCACGGCTGTGAGAGGGGGGGGGGGTGGATGCTGGTGTAGTTGCGTAAGGGCAAATACTGGTCTGGGTTGAGAGGTGCGACTGCCTCTTCTGCATCCCCGAGGCCAACATCCAAAAGCCTGAATTGTGAATTATTTATTATTACAGCAATGCTACGCCTGGGTGAGCTTTTTGCGGCCACCAAACGATGCGCTTTAATTTTTGACCTTGTATTGGGTTATAGGGACGGTGGAAAGGTACATCTGAGTCGCTGCAAACGAAAAAAAAAGACGAAACAAGATGGGAAGTATTTCATGCTAACCCGAACAGAATCACTTCACCGTCTGAAGAGAGGTCGAGTCGTCTTAGACGAGAGCTACAAGGAGGATACGTACAACATGTGCTTACTGGTGGAAAGATAAGGCGACGATAGAACGCGTTTCAATTGAATTAAATCTCCCACCCCCATTTATAGGCGTTCTGCCATGTGCTTATTTGTGTTTACGTGTTTTTTTTTCTGTTTAATTGGGAGATGGCGGATAGTTCACGAAGTCGCGTTGTTTGAGTCTTCCGGTAGTATACGAATCAGAGCGCGGTGTTTGGGTCCTCCGATAGTATACGAATCAGAGCGCCGACCGACAGGAGGCTCCAGCGTACACACGTTTCACTCAGAAAGTGACTTGCGTTCTGCTAGACCACAGACCGACGCGTTGGCAACGCGTACGCATATATAATAGAGCTCCGCGAGTCACGGTACCAGTTGCGGAGAGAACGGACACTAAAGAGCCAAACCATTTTTCGCGCATAGGTCGGGTACACAACTTCACAATCACAAAAACACCACTCTTACCGCGACAACGACGCTTGGTAAAAGCGAGGAAGCGCGCGAAAAATAAATGCGTGTGGCGACACCACCTTGAGATTCCCCACACCAAACACCGTGACGTAGAAGATTTTGAAGGCGTCTACTGAGTCCCACGTAGCTTCTGGTCGATAAAAACAAAGTACAATGTGACGCGCCAAATACCATGACGTCATAGATTTTGAAGGCCTCTACTAAGTCCTACGAAGCTTCTAGTCAAACCAAATAAATTGTCAAGTGTGAGTAGTATCATAAACCTAGCATGCGTTGGTTTGAAAAATTTAATCGAGCCAAGGTCACGAAAAAAGATATAGAAAAATACATTTTGAAAATGCTGAAGTCAAACGCGAACAATTCGGCACTAAACTTGATAATGAAAGTTCAACCGCGCTTTTCTCCACTAATAATGAACTTATGATAGTGACACATATGCCATTAGATTTCGCGGAGTTGCGGTTCATCAATCTGAACCAAGTCATCGTTTTTCTTTAGTGCCCCCTTTATACCACCGTGCATCCGGACTACGGAACTTATAGAAACAGAGTAATACGAGGTAATACGAACCTCAACCTCTACACAGCATGCAAGACAGATCACAACAACAACGACTTCTGTTGTTTCCCGTGCCAAAATCGCGATTCCATTATGATGCACGATGTTGTGGGGCGCTGCACACGATTTCGACCACCTGGTGTTTCTTTAGCGCGCACTGAAATGGCATACAGTACACGGGTCTCTAGAATACTGCTCCCAACAAAATGGTACCACCGCAGCCACGATCGAATCCGAAGACCGAGTCACAGAACGAGCACCGTAAACAATGTATACCGCCGAAGCGGACAAGAAATCCCAGAACAACCCCATTCATCAGACTAGTATTACCGTAAGTACTCGAACGTAATGCGTTTTTTTTTTTTTTTGCCCAGACTTCTGTTCCGTACTTAAAGTCTACCTTCGCGTTGGAATGGAATAACGAAATACTACTATTTCTTGCTATTTTTTTCTTCCAGGATACAATCTAAAATCAGCCCTCGCGTTCAAATAGTGCCCACGTAACAATCGAATAAATACGGTATACGGTAAATGGTAGCCCGGGAAGCACGAAAAAAAAAATGAATGAGTGGTCTGTGTTACATGGCCCCTCGCTCTTCCACAATCTGTCCATCTGTGGGCGTTTCTTTCGTGGGTGCCGCCATTTTGCTAGCGGGCGGCCCTTTTCTGGTCTGGCAACCCATCTGGCGTTGCCAGATGGGTTGCCAGACCACACAGAAGGAAAGCGTGCGGCTGCGGTTTTATCGTTGCCTTTTTAGTTTTTACGCGGTGAATTTCGACTGAAGTGATGCGTTTTTTTTTTTTTTTAGAAAAATGAGTCTATGAGACGTTCGGAGAAAGTTGAAGTCGTTGAGGGTCACTTCTTTTATTATACAGTGCCGCGAACGAGTCCACCTCTGTTGATGCCGTATACATTCATAGCATCCACTTTCTGCTCAAAGAATGAGCAGTGTTTTAAGTCTTTCTTTTCCAGAAAGAGCAAGAGCACTTCAAGAGCATAGCGAATATCTTTCTTGAGCTGTACTCATCCGCTTTTCTAACAAGATTTGTTTTACAGCACGTCATCGCATCAGCTACCGTTCTTGCATAAAGCCATGCGATGTAGTGCAGTGGTTCGTCTTTATTTCGTGGACACTGACAGCTTTTGTTAACTGCACAAGAACTGCTGCCTAAATTGTTTCTCAACTCTGAAGGAGCGACCGTGTCTTGCTCGCTTGCTTGTTCTTACTTGTGTGCACTTGAATCAGCTCTTACGTCAAACGATGCTGACGTGTCTGCGCGTTCCCTTTTTATGTTTTTTTAACCGCGATATTTGAGTTACTCTCGGTGCCACGGTACTTTGACCTAGCGATAAAGAGAAATGTTACGTGGGGCTGTTAATCGGGGAAATATCGCCATCGTTGGAATAGCTGTAGGCTGCGTACCTCCTGTTCATAGCGGAGGTCGAGCATCGGTGTCGAAGTCGTTGTGGTTCGTTCGCCTGAGAAGTGCTCCGAACATACCCGAGTACTTGTGGAAGGTACAAATTTTCTCCTGTTTAAATTTGCAAGTGATAGAAGCCGTGGCTCCTCGTCAACAGGGAAATGATTCAACTTGAAGTGTCCACGGCCACAAAAACTCTGCATCTGGTGATGCGCATGACATAATTCTTCCGACAGCAGTTTCCTTTTTTCTGTAGTTGTTAATGCACCCAAAAACAGCGCAGTGGTTCCCTGGTGACCAATTCTTGGCCGTCTTAGCAATAAAGCAAAAAAATACACAGGTCGGCATATATGTTGGATACCCTAACATTTCAATACAATAATGGCATAATAGAATATTTGAAGCGTTACGTGCCAACACCACGATATGATCCCGAGGAACGCCGTAGTGGAGGGCACCTGAAATTTCGACCACCTGGTCTTCCTTGTGTACAGCGTGCACTAACTCGGCACAGTAAACGGGCCTCTACACTTCGTCCCCACCAAAATGCGACCACCACAGTTGGAATCGAACCCGCGACCTTGGGGTCAGCGGGAGAGCACCTGGTAAGCGCTAAATCAGCGCGGCGGACATCCTAGTATTTCATAGCAATAAATAAGAATAAAAGATTCAAGGCCCTTCCGATTTCGAGGCACCCCATAAGAGACATCATTCGTTTCCACGGTGCACGCCATCAGCGCTTTCTGCACACCGGAGCCATACAACGCGTACAAGATATTTTACTTTGATTTTAGTGTTTTTGTCACCCAGCGTCTGCAAAGCCAGCTGCACTGCAATGGACACTGTCGCAACGAGTGAACAACACTTACTGAATTCGCCAAGTCTGCGTTCTTCATGCAGCCCGAATAGAATAATTCGTAGTCTACGTCTTCGGACGTCAATCAATTCGTTCCTAAAGGGGCACCGACACAAAATTTCGCGGCCACGATTACCTGAGGGGTCGATTCCCCTGCAGGAACATTCGTATACCACCTGCAAAATATCAACAGCGAATATAGCTGGGAAAGTTCTTAAAAAGAATTTAAGTTTGCGTGAGCCTTCAACTCCATCGTGCCATTGACACCCTCGGAGGGGACCCTTTGGGGACCCCTACTTCTCTCACGTCACCACGTTGCAGTCAACAAAACAAGATATGATGACGCCATAGGCGGGATTTTCCTTTTGCCGCGTTTGTTCCCGCAGTCTAAATTTCTCGGCGGCTGGTTGCAAGTGCCTGGCCGTGGCACAGGCTTCGAAAATTTTGTGTTTGGCGACATTGCAGTCCCGTTTCCTCTTCGAAAGTAATTCTCAATGCGGACCATGCGGGAGTGTGTCACAGTTCTGTGTGCTGACGTGATCAAGAGCTGCACGCGCTAGGTGCCCCCAGTTTTCGGAGCTCTCTCAAACACTGAAACTGGTCGATAATGAGGGGCCTGTAATTAATTATCTGTCGCGGACTGCAGGAAACGGTGTGTCGCGTCATGACTGACAGGCCCCCAGCAACACACTGCAACAGCAAAACGCGAGGCGAAAGTTTTTGTTTCAGTACCCCTTCAACGTGAACCACGTGCGACTTACAGAAAACCGACAGACATTGCTAGTATGTCTGCGAGTTGCAGCCTTACCGTGACCTCATAACTGCGTTGATACCGTAGCCAGAATCACTTTCTTTTTTAATGTTATCGGTTTTGAAATTAAGAGGAACCTTTTTTTCCGAAATGGGCCAAACTTAAAATCTAAACTAGCTCAAATAAAGCTGTATTGGCTCATGTGCCCTCTTAACAATCCTCTAAAACAGTGATAACAAATTACTAATTACTATTAATGATTTGTTATTACTGATCTTGAGGAGAGTTAATAGTATGTATGAGCCTACAGTCTAATTTGAGCCAGTTCCGATTTCGGATTTAACCTATTTCGAAAAAAACCTTTTTATATACACAATACATTCCCATGCGACACTTTTTTTTTTAATTCTAGATACCTGTGCTTTTGTTTGGGGCAACTATCCTAACATATTTTCCTGTCGTGACTTCTTTAACACTGCAATATGATCGAATGCATCACTCACTCCCAACCCACATCTCATTTTCCGGCCGAATAAACTGTTTTTTTTTAACCATTGTATTTGTGTTTCTTTCCTTGGCTCACTTTAAGCATGACTGACATTGTGAACGATTTTTCTGAAATATTGTATAGTATACTTAGAGAATAAAGAGAGGCAGGTGTTTTTTCTGGCGCGTGACGTAACGTCTTTCTGTTTTCAATACCAGTTCAACGAAGATCCAGGCGTTTCATCATTGTATTATCGGAAACGAGAAATTCGCGCATGCACTTAGCGCGAAAGGCGAGAGCAGCCCGCCAGTAGTATTCAAATAACTCTTATCTTCCGGTACCAAATGCTGACTGCATAAAGAAAAATAAAAAAAGAGAAACATACGAAAGATAACCAATAAAACAGGCGCCGCTCAAGCGGAACAATGTAAAGTTTTGAGTTGAATGCTAATAAAGACGGTTGCAGCGCCGCTTACAGAGCGAATTTATTCCATCACATATTCGCAATAATAATGAAGTTCGAAAACTTTTACAATGTAGCGGTGGAAACGCGCGGAGCGCGCTCGAAATCGGATCAAAAATTAGATTTAACGCAGGCAAGTCGAGCCAAGCCAAGCTAGAATAACGAACTAAAGAAAAAGAGATCGGCCGATCAAAGACAAAAAACACCACAGACATGTTGCGCCAGCGAATGATATGCAAACCACATCAGATGCAGCCGTTCCATCGAACGCGGTACAAGGGCTGGGCCGTGTACCGCGGCGATAAAGCGCGTTTCAACTTACATCAGCGACAACACCATTTCCCTAATGAAAAGCCATTTGCATAGCAAAGCAGCTCCCGAAAACCTCCACGCACTTCCTTGTCTTTTTTTTTTTTTTGATCACTTGGTTTGCTCGCTCCATCACTGCCTTTTGTAGTTATTTTTATACTTTCTTTTAAATAAAGGGCCCGGTTAAAATGGCGATGAAGCCACTAACACACACACACAAAAAAAAGGCGGGAGACTGCAGCGACGAACATAATCAACGTACCCATAACACCTATTTCAGCATGCATCATTGTACCGATCTAACATCCACAATTCCTCCCCGACCTTCCTTGCTACTACTAGTGGGTGCTTGGAACTCGTTTCTGAATTGGTCTTAGGAAGGCTTGATTTCGGGAACGGAATTGCGTTCGTATGAGTAATAAGGCGTCTTAGAACATCGAAGGAACAGCAAGGCTTAACACAATGCGAATCGCACACTCAGTGAGTCGTCCAACACTCCAACCCATCAGAAAACTTGTTCTTGATCACCTATTAACTGTGGCGCATACCCCCTTCAGGGCATAATTTCTACTCGTCTTCAGCCACTGCATAAAAAAAAAATTGACAAAATTCCTAACGAGTTACTAGCGGTTTACCACGCTTCTCCAAAAAAATGACGTAGGATAGCATAATGAATGCTGCCCTACTACACAAAAAATATCATTTATGGCATAGTGGGTAGTGCTTGTAGCAGTTACCCAAATAGTGTTGAGAAAAAAGCCCTGAAAGGTCGCTCTTCTAGCTTTCGCTGCGACTGTGCTGCGCGTTGCGCGCAGGCCTGGCGTGTTCTTTTTTTTTTGTTTTTTAAGATATATATGATATGATTTTAGGAGCAGCAATGGCGGCACGCCGCCATTCCTTTACCGCCGAAAGATGGCGCCACGTACAGATATCCCCAACAAACAGGAAAAACATTTCGTTCCCTCTCCTTCGGGCAATGTACGCCAACGAACAGGAAAAGAGTGTTGGCACAGGCTGTGCTTCGATGGATGGAGGGATGGATTGATTAATATGGTTAGATCGGGCGGTGGCTAATGCCACCAAGCCGTAATACTTAGTGAACCAAAAACGAGATTTTGTTTTTCCCTTTAAATAGTGAGGCTGAGGACTGGTACTTTGCAGTGAAGGGTTTAATTCTCACTCGTGCCTTGACTTCAGCCACCAACCAGATAACCTCCTTCTAGTTAATTCTACCCGCTTAAAGTCTATTTTGCCCTCCCTGTCCGTACACACCAGTGCTTTGAAAAACTCTGCGCCATCATCCTGAACTACAGGGCGAAGCCCTTTACAGAACAATATCAAGTCTCACAACGCGCCCTCCCGCGGAGAAACAAACTCGGGCTTTTTAGACGAAACGAACTAAAACACTTGCAAATATTCGTCGAGAAGGACACGCCTCCTAAACATCCGGTTCTCGATCCCGATTGGCCGACCGAGAGCCCACGGCAGTGAATCAGCGACGAGAAGCTTAATAAATTTAAAAAAAAAAGCACAACGATTTTCTCACATTACTTGTCCTCTATACTATCCTCTCTTGCTCACTGTTCTGGAAACGTGCAATACGACTTACAAGAAAAAAATAAAATAGACTACGTAGCACTTTTTTTATTATTTTGTAAGCTCCGACTTGCCACGAGTACGGCTCTATCTTAAGAGACAGGCTAACTCCCTTTTCGGTCTCGCGACTCCCCAAGGATAGCACAATGATCTTCGTTAAGGTAGTTCGCGAGTCCTTTACGTGCCAAGGCGCGGACCCGCAAAAGAAGAGACAAATTACTCTTCATAGAGCGTAATTACTCTTACGCAGCAACCAACAAAACCGCAAGACCACTTAGCGCGCAATTTTCTTTTTTCTTTTCCTATTCGACAGTCACGCTCGCAAAAAACAAAAAAAACAACCAATCGCTCCTTTCACCAACACGTACAGTAGCGCGAGTCCACTCACTACACTCTATTATTCATGGAAGTTAGGAAAAAAAAAAACTAATCGTCCATTTTTCTTGATTTTTTTTTTTCGATCACGCATCCGGTTAGCAGAGTACCAAACTCGTCCTCCGGACAGCCCTCTTTGCTCGCGGGGACCCGCTAAATGGTGCGAGGTAATCTTTCCTCATTAACAGCGTCTACCAACGCGTCGTCACCCGACGATAGTCCCTTTATCTTTTTCTTCTTCTTTTTCTGATGTGCCACGGACGGACATCTTCTGCGGGCCACTTAACAACCATCTAACACACACACGCACACACAAACACACACACACACACACGCACAGACACACACACACACACACACACACACACACACTCCGGCAGCTCGCATTGTGCGCGCTTATCAGCGCGCTCTCCGCAGCGTGGCCCTCTCCGGTAGCACCTTATCGCCAGTGAAGTTACGAAACATACTACGAGTGTTGGCGTACACCCACCTACTGTCCCGACGTTTAATCACCCTGCCGTGACCGTTGCGCCTCTTAATACTTGAGAGAGCAGTGCGGAGGTGCGTAGCGCAATAGTGAAAACACATGACGCTTCCCTTTGAAACAACACCGTCGGTGGCGACACCTATTGGGACCGCGTTCAACCGAGAAACGCGGGAAAATTCAAATTTTCCGAAGGCGAGCGCCTCGTTTGGACAATATGTCGCAAGATGCCGCCATATACGAGCATCTTATTTAAAAAAAAAAAAAAAGAAGTTTCGTTGTTTTTCATGCGCGAGCATTTTTTTTCGCAAGAATATTTGCACCTCTATTTTTAGTACTACTACTCTACTTATTTAGCAGATAATGTAATTTCATGCTGTAAAGTTGTTATAAGGAAGAGAGCAGAATGAATGAGGAAACGAACGAGGAATAACCCCCGTATTCAGAAACGCTCCTCGACTCGACTTTCATCCTCCACTTGGCAGCTCGGCTGTCACTTCACTGCTCGGCTGAAAACGATGCTGCGCTACTCAAAAATCGCAGCAGATTATCGCTGATATGCAGTGACTCGCCGTGCCTAGAGACGGCGCTCCCATCGGCTTTCTCGAGCGAAGGTGAAGCGTTGAGTGAAGGGACGTTCTAGAATACGGGGGTGAGAATATCATCGTTGAAAGAACAAATGGGCGTAGGTCAGGCTCGTAGACAGAGAAGGCAAACGCGTAAGAGGCAGACTAAAAAAAATTAGGTGCGCATATGAGATTAATAAAAAGTCTTCAGCTGTAACGCAGAAAGCACAGCACCTGGTTCCTTGGCGGGACATGAGAGAGGCACTTGCCTTGCAGTGTGCGTGTTTTAAGTTGACGTTGATGATGATGATGAAATTTTTTCGTTTAAAAATTCGCTTTTCTGCTTCAACCTGTACAGCACAAATGTGCGTTGGTCAGGACATTTCTGCTTGTTTTCTGGTTTCAGTGTTTACTAGGGTTACCAGCGCAAGAGAAAACCGGCCTATACGCAAGAGAAACCGGCCATTACAGTTGTCTCAACACGTAAACTGGCCTCTACAATGGCCGCTACAAGTAACCACCGCACCATAAAGAACAATGCTCGATACTGTCAGCTGAAGATGACAAAAAACCGGCTTTACTGTGCCAGCTGATCGTGATTGATGACGATTACAATTGGCTAAACGATCAATAATTTAGCACAGACCCCGCCGCGGTGGTCTAGTGGCTAAGGTACTGGGCTGCTGCCCCGCAGGTAGTGGGATCAAATCCCGGCTGCGGCGGCTGCATTTCTGATAGGGGCGGAAATGTTGTAGACCCGTGTGCTCAGATTTGGGTGCACGTTAAAGACCCCCAGGTGGCCGATATTTCCGGAGCCTTTCACTACGACGTCTCTCATAATCATATGGTGCTTTTGGGACGTTAAACTCAAGATATCAATCAATCAATCATATCGTGGTTTCCGTTCGGGACGCAAAACCCCAGCAATTATTATGAATGTGTGGGACCACGGATTACATTTGATGTGAGCATATGGGCATAGGAAGGGGGGCCGCAAAAGGGGCACTTGCCCCCCTCAAGCCACACCAGCAGTTGCTCTCTCCCAATCTACACCAGAGCTCACCCCTATACGCTCAAAATTTGCTTTTTGATGGACTATGTTCGCAAGTGTGAACGTAGTCTCTAGTTCAAGATGTATGGGCGTTCTGCAAGTACTTAAACTTTGGCCCGGTGGCTGACTAGTTTCGTGTGACAGACACACACACAGAAAGAAAGAAAGAAAGAAAGAAAGAAAGAAAGAAAGAAAGAAAGAAAGAAAGAAAGAAAGAAAGAAAGAAGGAAAGAAAGAAAGAAAGAAAGAAAGAAAGAAAGAAGAAAGAAAGACCGACCTATATTTCCGTGTTCAAGTATCTTAAAAAAGAATATCTTCTTTAAAAACGCCGCAATCACGACGTCCTCCACTGAGTACACAGCAATATTTTTTTTTTTTCTAGGGCCGTTTTCCAGCCTCTTGGGCGCCGGCTTGTCAAGCCGATAACTGCCGCAGCAACCCCGGCCATGCGGGCTGCCCTGTCTCCCATACAGACGGGCCGTTATCGGCGGAAAGCTCTTCCCAGCGCGACCAAGGCACGGGCGATTAGATAGGCGGGAAGCCGAAAAAAAAACAATGGCCGCCCACTATGGCAGCCCCGAAGCCGCGCCCTCGAAGCGACGACTGTGATTAACTCGCCAAGTACAGGATCTCGCGGTGCTAATTAGTGTCAGCCATGCGCGGCAGCTTGGAGGCATTAGTATACCGTTTACTGAAGCGCCGTCAACTTTGAAAAGTGTAGCGCTACGCAAACTGAGGAACGCGGCCTGAGAAAAAAAAAATTGAAAATACCAAGCAGAAATAAAGACAGATTAGCTCGCGAACTACCATACGCGTAAAATTCATCGCGCAGAAATGCGACACGCGCGTCACAACCACATCTACACGCATGATTGCGTACCAGTAAATTTGATTGATTAATTTGTGGGGTTTAACGTCCCCAAAAGCACCATATGATTATGAGAGACACCGTAATGAAAGGCTCCGGAAATTTCGACCATCTGGTGTTCCTTAACGTGCCCCGGCTTCGCGGAGTAAACGGGCCTCTGCCCCTTCGCCTTAATCAAATGCGACCGCTGCAGTCGGGATCGAACGGGAGACATTCGGGTCGGCAGATCGAGCTACCCCAGCCACTGATCCCACCGAGGCGGACGCCCGGCGCATAATCGGCGCCGCTATGTAGAATAATTGCATATGTCTCACAAAGACGCCCACCTCATAGAGTTTCCCAAAATTAACTAGAGGGCACTCTGGCGCTGCGATTGTTCAGCGACCATGGGACTGATGGGTAGTACACACATTTGCCTATTCTTCGTACTTGCGGGCGGCGAATCGTACTTGCGGCTTTGTTTATTACTAGTTACGGTTTTGTTTTGAAAGAAAAAGCAAACCCTTTTGAACTTAGGGACTTGATTCGAAATAGTAAGCTTAAATGAATAAGGTTGTGAAGCGCAAACGCTGAACATTTGCCAATTTATGTTTTCGTGAAAAAACAGCTCCAAGCCACACGAACACACACGAAGCCAGAAGCAGGCCAGAAGTACAAAAATTAGACAAATGTGTGTACTACCCATCATTCCCATGCTCGTTGAAGCGCCGTGTGTTGCAACTCCCATTGACACTAGCGCCAGAGTTCCCTCTAGTAAGTATTGTGGGAAACTCTATGGCCCACCTATGACTCGCACAATCAGCCGTGCAAGTTGATTTCGCACCTTTATAGAAAAGTGGCGCCACCAAATATGCTCTGACATTGCAGTGCGCGGGCCGAGCTACTGCGGTACGCCGCGACCAAGCGTTATCGTACGCGTACGTACGTACGCAATGCCTTTATCGGATGGTGTCCAAACAGCTCAGCCACGCGCGATTCGGATGGCCGAGAACCTGCTCGCGCCGAGAAGAACTCGCACATGCAACGATTACGCGCGGAAATGTTTCACCACTAGCTCAGAACGTATAGAAACAAGCGACATCCCAGACGCCTCCTGTCAAAACGAGGCGTTTAGCGTAACGCAAGCGAACGCGAAAACGTATGCTGCAGCCTATGAGTATGTCGGTCACTAATGGCCTAAAACTGAAGCAATTCACATTGTTTGTTTGATTATCTTTTTTTTGCGTTCTGTGCATGTGTGTGCGCGTGCGTGCTATAACGGAGGAACATAGGGCTTCAAAGCGGTATCGCTTTTGGACGGGTCGCGGGAGCAGTTACAAGGTGGCACGGCAACAGGCCGCATAAAACAATCCCGTTCCGTAATCATAAAATCAAAGACTGGGTACGTTGCATGCACATCCCAAGCCACTTTCCGCGCAGGTGTGAGCCAATTGATTGATTTGCGGGGTTTAACGTCCCAAAACCACTCTATGATTATGAGAGACGCCGTAGTGGAGGGCTCCGAAATTTTGACCACCTGGGGTTCTTTAACGTGCACCCAACTCTGAGTACACGGGCCTACAACATGCAGCCGCCACAGCCGGAATTTGATCCCGCAACCTGTGGGTCAGCATCCGAGTACCTTAGCCACTAGACCACCGTGGCGGGACGCAGGTGTGAGCCAGTGGGTGTGTGTGTGATAGGGGGGGGGGGGGGGGGGGTTAATACTATTTCTGTAGCCGGAAAATTTTCGATTTCGAACGTTTTTCCTCCCGGCTGTCGCCTACCGCTGGATGCCTCCTTCATGCTAACCAATTTAAATATTCAGGAGTCCCTCTTACGCAAAATTTGGCATGACATACACACATAGACAATATGTGTTTGAAAGCGAACCAGAGATTAGGTTTCTTAAGACAAAAACTACATCAAGCTAAGCGAGATATATAACTTGTAGCTGACAAAACCTGCGTTAGACCACTACTAGAATATGCCTCAGTCGTGTGGAGTCCTCATCAAGACAACCTGAAAACAAAATTAGAAAAAGTTCTACGCCGTGCCGCCCGCTTCATATGCACGAATTACCGCCGGTTAAATTATGTCACACAGATAGTGGAGTCCTGTGAACTGGAATCACGCGAGGCACGAAGACAAAAAAAAAAACTGTTGAAAGCTTTTTTCAGAACACTGCAAGGACAACTAAAAAAAAATAAATATTTACTTAAAAGTGCCAGGGAAACGAAGCAGTCGGGTTAATCACGACTGTGTTTCAGTGCCGTGCTCTTATCGCAGTGATGTGTTTCGTTGTTCTTTTTTTTTTCGCTGCGATTGAGCTCTGGAATACGTTGCCAGGCATTGTAGTGAATGCAAGCGATCTTCGCCAATTCGAAAAATTGTTGGACATGCATTTGAGTCATTGAGCTGCCAGATGATAAGCCTGCATGTTTTCTTGATTTGAGTTTTTCTTTCCTTTTCTCTCAGCCCTGTTTAGGCCTTGAAATGCGTAGGCAGGCATTGCTGTAAATGCAGGCAGTGTTTGCCCATTTGATAAAGTGTTACACATGTATTTTGATTGATTGCGCTACTACCCGGCATAGCTGTATATTGCTTGGTTTGTATTTGGTTGTACCCTCCCTGTAAGAGCCCTCAAGAGAGGGCTGACAGTATTATGAAATTTAAAAAAAAAATCAAAATGCTTGCAGCGGTCAACGGGTGAAAGGAAAATGACGAAAACTAACACAGCGTCGAAGTGACACTATCTTCCCTATGGTACCTTCCTTTTGTCGTCAGTATTTAATGTCGTCAGCTTGACAGCGCTAGCATTCGTAAAAGAGTCACGTGCAATCGCCATCGCAGTGAATACGGACAGCCGTGCGGACGAAAGCACGCAGTCATCAACCTGCACGATCCCGCAGTTACCACACAAAGTTTTGCGAAGTGTAAAGAGAGGAAAAAGAAAACAAAGACGCTGACGAAATATTGCGCAACAAACCCTCCATCCCCAACCCCCTTTCCTATGCGTTCGTGACACCACGACGGGCCAGTAGGCTTAGCAGAACGTTCTTTTCCCCACACGTCAGACTAAAAGACAAGCTCGCATGAAACACACACAGTCCACGTTCAGTACGAAAGACGAACAACTTAAAGACAAAACCGTATATATACGTATATAAAGCATAGACAAACAGGAAAATTATTTAAAGAAAGACAAAAAAGCTCGGGAAAGGGCCACCCACTCACCTCGGACAAATACGCTCGACGATCGCCTCTATTTTGGCAATCTCCTTATCGGTCATGCCTTCGGCACAGTCACACCGCACAAAACAACGGGCAGCACGGGACAGGTGACCACCAACGGCGGGCTTTAGCGCGACGGAAAGTTTCCGAAACACAGGACAACAAAAGGGGGACAAAATGGGGGGCAGGCTCGGAACACTAACGACAGTTACGCCAGTAGCAACAGTCACAACGGAAGCGGCAGCCAGAGAAAACACTTGAACCGGTTATTCCAGGTAGCCGGACGAGGTGTTCCAACGAATCACACGAGTCCACATTCGCGCCTTCAAAGCTATAGCTGGTCAGCGCCGGCCAGCACGCGGGAGGCTGTTGTCTTCGACGACACTGGGCCGAACGCACTTCACACCACGTGGTCACTTCTTTCGGCAGCCGCTAGAGGCGCTAGTGGTAGGAGACACCCACGACGACTATTAGCAAGAACACATCACGATTTGCAACATTTATAAAAAAAAAACACGTGACACCAAGAGACGTTTAGCAACACAACACGGCAGCAAAACGCTATTAGAAGCAGCGAGTGCGATTTCAAAATGTGGAACGATACGTAACGACAGGGAAAAAAAAGAGCGACGATCAGTCGTGGAAGATAGGCGAGACCACACAGAACCACAATCGACAAAGGGGGGGGGGGGGGCGTAAGGCCTTTCGACAGTAGCCGTCACACGTCGATGGAACGCGATTGATAATCGGTGTCCCGGGCGACAGAGCGCTGTGTTAACTCGTAATCGCTCGAGACAATGGGGCCAGAGATAAGGGGGAGAGATAAAGGTACACAACAGGCGCGGGCGTTTGGCACGAGGGGTGCGATATCCGAATAACAAGAGAGCTCAGCTCCACTGTGAAAAAACCAACGCCTTCCAAAGAATAAGCACTCAGGTCCACAACGTACGCAAGGTTCGGAAGTCACTGTTCCGGCGGGGGCACACGCACGACGCGATTCGAGATGGGCGCCACAACTGTCAATCACACATCACACCATTTCCTCGACCAAGGTAGGACACGAAACCGAGTCGTCGACGCGTGAACGAAGCAGACTTGGACTCCAGCAAAACACGTGGTGAAGCCGTCGGTTGGCGACGTTAGCGGTTTGCCGGACGAGACTGGCCGCGTCAGCGACGGTTCGCGAGCGGCCGATAAGAACGCCAGCTGATAAGACGAGCGAGGGAAAGGATGAGATGGAGGAAAGAGGGAGAGAGAGAGGGAGGCTCTCGGCCGAGCGGCGCTATCGAAGCGCTCGTGGGCATGCCTGCGAACTCAAGTGTGTGTGCGCCGCCGTTATCAGACAGAGAGAAAGAAGGGACGAGCGAGCGAAACGCAAAGTCTAAATAAGAACAAAGCAAATAACGAAGCCTCGGCGCCAGCGAGAGCGATAAGACCGAACAAGCACTTGTTGCCAGATTTGCGCGCGCGGCCGGTCACGACCCTCCCCCCTTCCCCTGTTCTCCCGGCTTGAGCCGCGAGTCCGAAAGGGCAACCCACCCTCCTGAACAGCTTTCGCAAACGCTATACGGGAACCGAGGGCCCCGGCGAGCACCCCTAAGTTTCACGTTCACGACTTGCACCGGCAATGCGCGCCGAAAACGGCGGCCCTGACTCGAAGTGATACGTTGCGATATAGGCGAGCTGGTTCGTTGCTGTTAAAACGTTCCTCAACTGCGCGAAACGACCAGTACGCGAGTGAGACTAAGACAAGTGTTGTTCGGTGCGTTTTCGGACACAAAGTTTTCGGTCATTTCGCGCAATTTAAGAACGTTTTAACACCGCGCAGTACCTTCATTAGCCCGGGTGGCGATCGCGACCGGAGGATTTCTGCAAGGATTCGTGACCCAATCCAGAACAGGATAATGATTGATATGTGGGGTTTAACGTCCCAAAACCACTATATGATTATGAGAAACGCCATAGTGGAGAGATCCGGAAATATTTTCCACCTGGGGTTCTTTAACGTGCAACCAAATCTGAGTACACGGGCCTACAACATTTCCGCCTCCATCGGAAATGCAGCCGCCGCAGCCGGGATTCGATACCGTGACCTGTGGGTCAGAAGCCGAGTGCCTTAGCCACTAGACCACCGCGGCGGGGCTCCAGAACATGATAATAATACCGAGTTACCTTTTGAATCGTTCTCTGATATAGATTATCTGGATGATAAAAACTATGTATCTTTCTCTTTTAATAATACAGCACCACATCTCGACTATTTCACAATGCGCTTGATTTAAATTCTGTAGTTGCGATTTAGATTGTCCTTTATTTTTTTGTTTGTTCTATGTTCAACTGTTTTACCATGTTTTCATTGTTTGAAATTTCCATGTATTAGTGTTAAGCTGTGAAATGCCTTTCTACTATGTCCCACTGCTTGGTCTTTGAACCACAGTAAACTATAAATAAAAATGAAAATAATACGTGGGGTTTCACGTCCCAAAACCCCACATGGTTATAAGAAACATCTTCCTGGAGGGCACCGGAAATTTCGCCCATCTGGCGTTTTTAACACGCGCTGACATCACACAGATAACGGGCCTAAGATGTGGACGGCCAACGTCGATGCGCTATAGAGTTTACAGAACACACGCTCAAGTCAGCGCACCAGATGAAGGAAGAACGGAAACATGGGACGGCTAGCTGCCGCCATGTATACTCTGCGTGTTCACACATATACACACACCCAGATCGGCGAAACCCGCCAACAGGAAACCGCTTGATTTTCGGCTTGTTCCGAAAAAAAAAAAGGCAGATGCCACACATGTGAACGCTGTGTCACCATATTGCCGCGATGCGCTATGCAGTACGGTCGCTTTCGTGCAAATGCAGCTTGCACGTGCATGGGTTGGGCTGCACAGCGCATAATACGAAACAAAGGACCAGGTCCGTACCCAGTAGCGTCTCCCTTATCGTACAACAGACGGCCCTGTCCCATAGAGACGGACAGACAGACAGACGCTTCGACCCACTCATCATCATTCACTCCGTGGATAAGCTGTGATATCTTCTTTTTTTTATTATTCTCGATAAAACACCCTCACCACTTGCATTGCGCCGGCAAGGAGGGAGGGGGGCTCTGCTCCAGGAGATAAGGGCGGGGGCCTGTGTGACAACTGCGGGCTTTCTTCTTACACTATATATGTACGCGCCAACGTCCAATATAATATTCCCCGCACTCGGCAGCACAGTTCCACATATTGGGAGTTCCGAATGATTACTCCTGTCTTTCTCTTCCTGAGGGCTATAGCGTTACGGTCACTTCTCCAGTGTCCCGCGATCAAGCGTGTAGCATCCTCGTTCCCGACTCCGCGTAGAAGAGCGCACGTTGTAGATGATAAGCAATTTCTTCAAGGCGTGTTAGGAGGTATCCACACGGTCGATAAATCCTCGGGAGAGGGAGAGTAAGGTTGAGTGAAAGACAGAGGGGTTAAACAGAATAAAATTTACGGTTTGCTACCCTCGGGGGAGAAGCGAGAATTGCGGATCACGTGACAAAGACGTCACGGATTAGCGAGTATAGGCGCGACCTCCCCACGCGTCCTCGGGGGAGAAGGTGACCTCTCGTCTGGAACAACCATTTCATCCACCAGCGGTGGAGGATATAGCGGAATTTCGGGCAACCGTTCGGCCATACTGTAGCACTTGCTCCGGCAGGACAGCGCGGTAGCGCGCTGGTGGTTTCATCGTCAGTAGCTAGTGTAACTACCAGCGGTACAAGCCACCAGAATAGTCTGCTAACACCGGTCTCACCCTCCATTCGCCTCGTCCGTGCATGGGACGAGGCGAATTTGTCTCCTTCCTTCAAAGCGACCTCCTTCAAAGCGGAATACACCAGCGTTTTTAGAATTTTCGCCCCCATCCCAATGCCTTTAAGGCAGCCATTAGTCGAACCTGCATCCTCCTCCTCAGCCACCAACCGCAAAACGCAGCGCGTGCGTCAAGCCGCCACGGCCGGCAATCGTCCCGACGGAAGCGCGAAGTTGGCCGTTCATATATGCATAAATATATTTTAAAAAGTTGGCCCCGTATCTGCATGTTTCACTGCAAATCTCGTTGAAAGACGACAGTTTTCCGGGTGGGGAGAGTGAACAAAACGTTTATTTGACGTTCTGCGTGAGAAAATCGGTGAATTGTATTCTGGAAGCGCTGCGTTAGAGAGTCTCGATCCGTGCAGCGAAGGCTAACGAGCGCATCGAGGCGCGTTAGACACGAGCGCTCTCTGGCAGTTACCTTCCAAAACGAAGGAAGGCGTGCGCGCCCGCGGAGTGAGATGCGCGCCTGTCTCGGAGGCGACAAGGTGTAGAACGCAAAGCGACGGACAGGTGCCACCACCGTGTCGTCTTACCAAAACGTTGGAAACACTTGCCTTTTTGAGCATCGCGTTGCACTTTCAGCGCAGCGTGAAGGTGCAACACGATGCTACGGTCCTTACTATTACTTGTGTTTGCCTTCTCTATTATAAAGACACACATACAAAACATCGACGTGTTGTTATGGTGCCTCAGATATGCGCAATAATTGCTTTTTAGTTTTACAATCGCACAAATATGAACGCTGAAACTTGAGAAATATTGGTGGGCGCTGCGGATGGGGTTGGCCGTTTGCGGTATCGTTTGGTGCCGTTAAGAAAATGGTTACCACTCACAGACAAATGCACAGACAGACAGACAGACAGACAGACCAAAACTTTGGCGTCGAAGGTCCCCAAGAAGTCTCTATAAGTGGTGCTTAGCGGCGACGCTATATACATACACCACGACGAGTCGGTACAATCTCGGCTACCGGCGCCGTGGGAAGCGGGGCATGGCGCGTGCAGACAGATAGAGATGCACCCGAGTTCTGGCGGCTCGCCAGGCTCCGGGAACGGCGCGGCTACGCCACTCACAAAGACGAAAGAAAGAAACGAGGACCGTTTAACTGCAGCGTGCACTCGAATATCGCCCGCACATACAAAGCAGCGCAGTTATAAATCACGCCTGGCCAGCAAAAAAAAAAAAAAATGCCCGTACTCTCTTCAGTCGATGCCGTTCCGTATAAAATTAACTGCTTCCTTTTCGCGTCAATAATAATTGTTGAGGCTTACACAACAAAGCCACCATATAATTACGAGTGACACCGTACAGCGGAGGACACCGGAAATTCAGACCATCTTGGATTCTATATACAAGAGCATATAAACCTAAGAACACAAGCCCGTACATGTTGATTTTAGATAAGAACGGCTAATTGGGCTAGTGGTCTCGTGTTGTCCTCTTTGCTTTCCTTGCCTCGCCTTTCGTTTCACGTTTCTTCTGGCACCTTCGTGCTCGCGCTGCCGCCCTTATTACCTTGATTTTGGATCCGTCGAAATGCCGTAATTGCCGATGCCGGGATTCAAACCCACGACTTACGGGTAAGCATTCGATCACATCTACCCTGGGACTACACCTTCTGGCGGGCAACATGTTTGCAGCTGCATGTGTTCTGTGGAAGGTATATAGTTTTCTTTCGTGTTTGATAATCGGTGCGTACACATACTACGCTAAGCTGGCTTCGAGAGCGGTTGGAATCGACACACAGACTTCGGCGCATAGGAGAACGAAATACGGCAAACGGGAAACACGCAATTGACTTTGCGATCACCTGTCTTCATCGTTCCATCTTTTTTTTTCTTTTTTTCGTGATGCCAACTAGCGAAAAAAAAGAAACAAAAACCTCCCCATCTCGGAGGCCTTTGTTCAATACCGTTTTTCCTGGCCCTTAACACAGCGCCTACCAAAAGGTAAATAGCAACGCAGGATAACGAAAAAAAAAAAGATCACAGCATATCCACGGTACGAATGATGATGAGAAGGGCGCTTCCTTCCGTCCGTTCGTTCTTGCTTCCGTCCATCCATGCGCCCGTCCGTCTGCCCGTGCGTTCGTCCGTGCGTCAAAGAAACAGACGACGGGTGGACGGACGGACTCATTCACGGTTTGCCGATAAAACCATCCGAAGCTTCGCCCCACTCATCATCATACACTCCGTGGATACGCTGTGAGGTGGTTACTACATCATGCATACATACAGGTGACCCACGCTTCGCTCCTAAAAGGGCAGTTGCCGCTAAATTCCAATTGTTTGTAATAGATGGGCAACCCGTATGCACCAGTGACAGTCACCATTACGCATGCAGCAATAGTATTGTTCTGCGTCTTATTTGAGTCACTTTTTCCCCACACTACTTCTCCTCCTGCATCCGCTGCGGTGGATCAGTGGCAAAAGTGCTCGGCTGTAGATCCGAAGCTGGCGGGTTCGATTCCGCCCGAGGCGATCGCATTTCGGTGGGGGCAAAGTACTGCGCGATACCGGTGAACGATAAAGAATACCATATGGTCCAAATATCCAAAGCCCTCCCCCACGGCGTTACCCTATACGGCTTCTCTCATAAACGTGTCTTGGTTTTGGTACGTAACGCCCCCGCCCCCTGCAATATCACTACTCCACCCCCCTCCCTCTGTAGTTCACGCTGCCGATCCACGTGCTAACACCGAAAAGAAAACTTCGGCACCGTTTAAACTCAAAAACACTTAGAACCGAAATAGCCGTGGCCACAGACAAAAACAACCGAGTGAAGCCTCAAGCCCGCCACACGGACCAGCGGTCAGAGGCACTGCGTCTAGTGAACCGACACTGGCACCCCCGAAATATAGAATCAGCGAAACAGCATTGACGAACGGCAGACCACACCTGTATCTAAAGCAGTTGCACCCCCATCCCTCCCAGCGAATCACTAACGCGTACTCCCATAGACATGCAAGGGGGAAAAAAACATGCATCATCCGTCCAACAGTCGCTGCACTACAAAGAACCTGGGGTCTGAGCACCGCGCGCGAGGGTCTTCGCAGAGAAGCCCTTCGAAGTCGTGCCCCGTGCGCGCACTTGAGCGGGCGACCCCAATCACTCGAGCGGGTAGAGGAGCGTTATTTCGGGACACCCAAATGGTTTCTCGGAGCCGGCTGCTTTCGATGGAGTGCCACGCGGAGATGACGAAAAAAAAAGTACAGTAGTAGTATGAAGCAGGCCCGAAGCCAAGCACCCCTTTTCACCAAATTCAAATAGAGAAGGGGGGTTTTCAAGTGCATCGATCCTCCCCGAAAAACATTCCTGGCTACGGGACTGGTAAGAAGAGAGAGAGAGGGGGGGAAGGGAGTGTTCAGCAATAACTTCTAGATCACCGATGCTCGCACGTCACAGCTCATATTGCTATTCGACGCATGCACTTCAGATGAAGCGTGCAGCTATGCAGTACTAAACCGCTGTTTGGACGGCGCTGGAGTAAGAACACCCGAATGCTGTGACGAACTGCCGGCATATATGTAGCTATTTCTGCAAACTTATACGGCTGGCCAAGTAAGCGATATGGTGCGATTAAAGCATTTATCGCATACAGGTCGACTGACGTGGGAAGTCGTAGACTTACATAGTGTAAGACAGCCAATGTGGTGTCACGTCAATAGCAAAGAATTTCCGAATTACACTTATATTTATTTTCGAATGGTTTCGCATTTATGCCCAATAGTTACCTAATACGAGCGCTCTGTTGGTCGAAATATGGCCACGAACGCTGAAGCTGACGTCAACGAACAGGGCCTGGCTAGCGCCACGGCGCTCGTAGGTTACGGCCCTGGCGGCAGAAGGTACGAACTAGAAGCAGGCGCTGGAGAGGGGCTATCTGGACAGGTCAGGAGTACACAGTGGGTCGTGGTTATAGTGCCCGGCTGCTTACCCGGAGGTCGCGGGTTCGACCCCAGCCACGACAGTCGCATTTCATTGTAGGCGAAATGTTAGAGCTCCGTGTACTGTGCAACGTCAAAGATAAGTTAATGAAACACCACATGGTCGAAATTTCCGGAGCCCTTTACAACGGCGTCTGTCATAATCAAATCGCGGTTTCGGGACGTTCGACCCCAGATATTACCATCATTATCTCAAATAAAATGGGTTATTCCACCTTTTCACGTGCCGTCAGTGATGCTGGTCGCACGGGGACGGGCGACGGAAGCTACTTTATCAATAACTAACAAAGCTTTGTAAGCATATCAGGCTTCCTGTAATTAGGAATCTGAACACAGCTCTCGGTAACAGCCGTATAAACAGCTGAATATCGAAAAAAATGCGATTATTGTCGGTAGTGTGACGCGGCAAAAAAAAGGAGCCCGCGAAATCGAAACTATACACTCTCGCCGCACACAGAGGATGCCTGCTTCGGTATTAATGTTGTTTCCTTACCGAAAAATCTCAACGACACGTATGACACAGACCCAATAATCTCGTGTGATCATACGAGAATGCATACGCTTCACATCAGTATGTATTAGATTATTAGATGCGAGGCACATACGTCGCACGAGAGCTTTCGATAAGGTTATCGCTAATAAATCGACAACTCATAAAGGACAAACCTTGACCGCGGCTTGCTCCCTTCATCATAAATAGACAAGCACCTCTCCTAGTGTGACCTCCCAATGTATTCGTGGTAAGCAGAATTTTTTTCTTTCCTGCATGGTCAAGAAAGCCCATGTCTGGGTGCTGGCGCTTCCTCGTGCTAAGCGGAAACCACCTTCGTAAACAGCGGCGGCTGCATTTCCGATCGAGGCGGAAATGATGTAGGCCCGTGTGCTCACATTTTGGGTGCACGTTAAAGAACCCCAGGTGGTCGAAATTGCCGGAGCCCTCCACTACGGCGTCTCTCATAATCATATGGTGGTTTGGGGATGTTAAACACCACACATATCAATCAAATGAATCAACCTTCGCAAACACAAGTAAAAAAAGGATATCTTAAACGCAGTAAAGATAGGCCACCCACGTGGGGTCATCGAACGCGGGAAGGCAAACACAGAACTAAGTTTCCAAAGCCGCGCAAATGTTTAAGCTCGGTGACTGCCCAAATGTGGAGCTATACATACAGCTAAAGCTGACTGCGGCAAACTGTTATCGCTGAGCGTCCTATAGCTATCACCGAAAATGTGTACAGTGGACGGAACACGTCCATGTAAGGCGCTGGCTGCGTGTTTTGTAAGGACCTCGACAGAAGTTCCCGAAAGAGTCCGTTTCCTGTTCTGCTCTGAGAGCATGGATGAGGGTCACGGCAATGACCTTCATTGCTAAGCAAAACGTGCCTGGTAAATTACCAGTGGAGTTCTAAAATGATTGGGCACGCAAACACGAGAGCAAGAAAGAAGCAATGATGAAAAAACATTGGCCCCTTATATGCATGCTTCACTCCAAAGGACGTCAAAAGACGATAGCGTGATATATGGACGCCATCTGACAGTAATGCAGATAAACTAACATTTTTTATTTTTTTTTTACGCACAGCAACTGGTAGGTTGCAGCATGTGTCGTTTAGTGAAGCGTAGCGAAACAACCACTTTTTCGTTCACAGCGTCACACTGTCAGCGCAGCGTAATAAACAATGCGGTCTTTAGAATCACGCATCTACTCGTTTCCTAAATGAAGACACACACTACCTATTACTCGCGGATTGATGTCTCAAATATGCGCAATAGTTGCTATTAGATTGACAACGTTCACAAGTATGAGCGTAGCTAGCCACCAAAACAAAAGGGTAGGCTTTGAGCACGGGTTTAAACTTTCACTCAGGTGGCTGAATCAACTAACATGCACAAGAACAGACCAAAATTCTGCGTTCAAGTATTCTAACACCCGTCTTTAGACAAACAGACGAATAACCCAACCAGACATCGTCGAACAACAGACATCATCAAGAAATCAAATCATAACATAAGCCAACACACGCAACTGGAAGGGGGGGGGGGGGTTCACGGCGTGTTCCTGTTTTTCGTTGTGTGGTGGGCACAAAAGTTGTGGTTGGCACATGTCACTGTTAGTCCACTTTTCCTGAAGAGATACATTTTGTGTAAGTTAATTGCCCCACTCGCATGTGTGTGTGCGTCTGTATGTGTGTTTTAGTCAGCCCTCAATGCCAATTAGCCCAATAATCCTTGACCAACTTCCAAACCATTGAAGACATCCGATTTCAAGCACAAAACGGCGTCCGGTATATTTTGTAATTGACGATGACGATAACCGTGGTCTTTCTCTTTGTACCGTGCGAGTGCCCCAAATTGACCTCACCGGAACAATAAAAAATTAATGAAATTATACGATATCTACATCAGCGATAAAGTTGCACAAAATCTACGTCCGTCCTATGAACAACACGCATTCTATTCTCTTCCACGTCTTTCGAAGGATGAATATCTTAATCCTGCTATATGTCACAGGCATACACGGGAAAGAGGGCGGCGTTATTTCTTCCCCCTCCCACATTTTAATTTTGCATGTGTACAGATACAAACGCCCAAACGAACATATCTAAAATCTTTCTCGCTAGACCACTGTACAATCTGTTGCGTAGCCCCAGCTCTTTTCTTACACTACACCGTAGAGTTACTGGACATGGTTGACTGTACATGGCACGCAATGGAGCCATGTACAGGAACTCATATGATGATAATGATGATGATGTGAGGCTGATTCCTTTGAATCGGACGGGCAAGATTAACTTGTTTTAGTCAGAGAACAAGAAAAGAAACCTAAATGTAGATGATAAAAATAAAATACTCCACAGGAGTACACACCCCGTACCAGTCTGCACGCCTGCAATTTTCGTCCACCTATTTCATTCACCACGGACACGAGGCGCCATCTTTTGAACGGAGAAGAGAACCCGACTCTTCAGCAAAACGCAAAGCGAACGAAACAATCGATCGACGCGCGCCGCGCAGCTTTGCGACTACCCTCCGACAGATGGCGGCAGCGCCGTGTGCGCGAGCCCTCGATCCTTCCGAACGGAGCGTCCACCTTGTTTATCTCGGCCCTCACGAGGCCACTCTCGCTGACTTCGGTCTCGACGACCAGCTGTTTACGTTATTGTCGGCGGCGGCGGCGGCGCATCGCCAAGCAGGCATAGGGCGCGAGCCGCGGAGAAAAGAAAGAAATGTACATATGAATCGAGGCGACGCAGAGGGACCCCAGAGTAGAGTGGAGCTGCTTTTCCTCCCATTGCGACGAAGAGGACACCAGAAGGACGGACATATCCAGGGTGTCCCTAGAGTCTACCGCTCCGGAAGGCTTTTCAGACACGGCTCAGATTTGTGAATCAGTTTAAGGGGACAGAAGTGCACATTTCAGGGTGAATTTTCAGTGTTAGACACAATATTAGTGAGATCTAACGAACATTCATGCCAAGGAAGGAAAGTAGAGGGGACGAAATTAGAAGTAATTGCAATGTAAATGTCAAGAAAGAAAGTAGAAGAAATGAGACTTGCCATAGGCGGGGACCGCACATGCGACCTTCGAATAACGCATCCTATGCTCTACCACATGAGCTACCATGGCGGCTGTGAGCTAGCATGACGATGCTTTACCAACTGAGCTACCGCCGTTTCGGATACGCCGAGGCGGCGAAACCCTTTCTGGCGCGGCGCAGGTACCAGTCAGATGATTCAGAGTCATTTATTGCGGTTTTTAGAATGAATGAAACAACTTTATTGTGAATCCGGCCAGTTTCCGGTCCGGGCGAGAGCGCTCAGATGGAGGATGGAAGACCTTGTCTCCCAATAGCTCCCTGGCGTCAATAAGACATTATTACCTGTGATTTCTGTAGTTTATCCTATACTTTAGACCCTGCAAGCTCATTTCGCGGGCGATATTTAGCATAGTTATAGCTTCGTTTAAGGCCCGGATAAAACCAATGCCCGACTATGCGGCATGAGGCAGGAGACGGGACGATAGGGCTCGCCCTGCATTCACAGGGGCTCATCGACACAAACTTCACCCTTCACTTGACAGAATTGACCACAGCGCCGCTGCTCGATTAAAAATGACGCTGCGCTTCTCAAGAGTCACTCCCATCGACTTTCTCGGGGCGAAGCGTTGAGCGAAAGGACGTTGAGCGAAAGGCCAGGGCAGTAACCCCGGCCGTGTACAGGGGGGGGGGGGGGAGGAATCACTATGCACTAGCAACATGCGTCACGCCTGGGGACCCGAAGACAGGCGGAGCTTTCCTTCAATTGCGACCGAGACGACGACGACGCCAGAAGCAAAGAGGACATCGAGGGCGTCCCCAGAGTTAGTCCGCCACTCCCCACAACGTTTCAGACACGGGCCGAATTTATGGGGTAAGTTTCTATAATAAGGAAAAGAAGAGAAAAGTCTCGCCCGTAACTGTCGGTTGTAAAAAGGACCCCTCAACAGCTCGGTCCAGGGATAGGGTAATGGGAGTAAAAAGTACAAAAGAAGAGGAAAAGTGTACAGAAGGGTATATATGAAAAAAGAAACCGCCTCCGATCAGTCTCCCACACGGACCACACGAACACCGGATTTATTAGTCAGTTTAGAGGGACAGCCACTCAATAAGCGCAGCAGCACTGAAACGCCGACCACGAGCAGAAGAAAAACGCGTCGCATGAGGATTAGAACTCATAACGAGTGGATATTTTTTTTTATTATTTACAGTACCTTACAGAGCCCTCGAGGGGCATTGTGTAAGGGGGGCAGTACAGATAATATGTTTGAAAAATATATATACATATATATCTACACATACATAGGCAAATATTGAATATAATAGAAAATGCAGTTCAACTTATGAACATGTAAGCAAAATACATACTAGAAAACTAAGTTACAGTATGTGAAGGTGAAATACAAAAATAATATTATGACAGTAACTACAACCTAGCAATAGTGCGAAAACATCGGCAACAGTCCTATAAACACTGATGATTACAAAGATGCGATAGAGCAGTTTTTGGTGCATAAGTATTTTTCAAGAGTATGATAGAACTTTGTGTGGTGTTCTTCTGACGCAATATCATGTGGCAAATCATTCCACAAACGAATAGCTCGTGGAAGAGCCGACTGGTTGAAAGCGTTAGTATTGCCGTACATGCGTGATAAGCTAAAGGTGTTATGTAGTCTGCTCGAAGTTCGATGAGCTAGATTAAGGTGAACAGGTGGCATATATATATATATATATATATATATATATATATATATATATATATATAGAGAGAGAGAGAGAGAGAGAGAGAGAGAGAGAAAAGTTATTTGTGCGAAATAGCCCAGGAAAACCCAGACTCTTCTTGGCTGCAAATCTGTACCGTGAGCCAAAGAGACTTCTCGCTAGAGCGCACTGACGTGTTCAGGCGAAAAGGGGAGGAGGATGTTTTTTGCCATCGTTTTGAGAAAGGTGCCTAACCTAACGTCATTTAAAAAAAATTTCTTAATTTCGCAAGTGTATTCACGCGCACACAAGTACAAACAACTCACGCAGAAACGCGCAAAATAAAGTTAGTCAACCTCAAATAAAGTTTTTTCATTAAATAAAGTTTTTTCATTCCATTCCATTCGACCCCCTCACCCCCGCCTTACTCACCCTCACTTAAAAAGAAAATTCATCGTTACGCCACTGTCTGGTGGGCACCGCCACCATTGAACGCCTTCGTGCAAGCCTAGCACGTGCGTACGCGATCACCCTATAGCCGCTGCCGCGCGCCCGGATGTGTACTTCGTGTGCATACGCGGTAGAAACGCGACTATAGCGTCTGCGGAAGCAATGAACCTGCTGCACTGGAGGCGCGCACGCGGCCTCAGCATGACGCCGCAGCTGTAAATCAATAACCGCTAAGCCACTCCGTTAGACAAGGAAAAAAAACAAAAAGAGGAAAGAAGAGAGCAAACACCTGTCGAAAGGTGAAAAGTCGACATTTTCGAAACTGAAACCACCAAACAAACAAAAAAAGCTTCGCGCACACGGTCTGTAAGTTGCGCTTCGCACACGGCTCGAAACAATGGGCCGAGGATGTGCGCCAACGTTCAGAAAAGGTCTTCCGGTGGTTTTTATTTAGTTATAGAGGCAGATTTCGACGTCGTCGACGTCGAAATCTGCCTCTATAACTTCTATAATCTGCCTCTAACTAATATAATCTGCCTCTATAACTTCTATAACTTCTATAATCTGCCTCTATAACGTTCACAAAAGGTCTTCCGGTGGTTTATTTAGTTGTAGAGGCGGATTTCGACGTCGTCGACGTCGAAATCTGCCTCTATAACTTTTATAATCTGCCTCTAACTAATATAATCTGCCTCTATAACTTCTATAACTTCTATAATCTGCCTCTATAACGTTCACAAAAGGTCTTCCGGTGGTTTATTTAGTTGTAGAGGCGGATTTCGACGTCGTCGACGTCGAAATCTGCCTCTATAACTTCTATAATCTGCCTCTAACTAATATAATCTGCCTCTATAACTTCTATAACTTCTATAATCTGCCTCTATAACGTTCAGAAAAGGTCTTCCGGTGGTTTATTTAGTTATAGAGGCAGATTTCGACGTCGTCGACGTCGAAATCTGCCTCTATACCTTCTATAATCTGCCTCTAACTAATATAATCTGCCTCTATAACTTCTATAACTTCTATAATCTGCCTCTATAACGTTCACAAAAGGTCTTCCGGTGGTTTATTTAGTTGCAGAGGCGGATTTCGACGTCGTCGACGTGAACGCGAGAAACCTGGCGCCGGTGGGCATTCAAAAGCAAATGCAGCCCTTCAAGATGCTTCGGTTACATTCGTTACGGGCACACGCCCTTTTATCAACAACTGACACTCTCTTGATCGTGCGCCTGCTGGGGGCCACCGGCCGTTATCCGATGCGAAAATACAGTCTTTCTATCGACGTGACTGAGCATTTGATGTTGCTACGTTTCGTTATTGCTTGGAAATTAACGCATGTCGTCTTTCAAGCGTGCGGCAACTTAAGTGTTGCCACTGCTGGGCACGTGGATAAAGGTCCTTTCTCCGGCATGGAGCATTAAAACGGAGGAGCGCTATTTTGTAAGTGTTTTATCGCAGAATAGGGGCGGGGTCGAGCGGAACGAAGCAAACAGCCAATCGGAGAGCTGAGAAAATTCGGAAGCATGAAGGAATATATACAATTATAGCTGAACATAAGCATTGGCAAACATCTACCCTTCTCTTACCTTTATTTTTTCTTCTGTCACTTTAATTCCCACTCTTCCGTTCCCCGCGCGGTGCTGTGGAGGTGTCCTCCATAGAGAGACTTACTTCTTCCTTTTCCCTTTTCAAAGTCACTCACATTGGCAACAGTGCTTTTTTTTTTTCAAGTTTGAGGTTGAAAACCGAGATGTATTTCACAACTCATTTACGGTAATGTACTGAGCGTACGGAAGTTGGCATCGCAATCGGGAGAGTCACTTAGCGGTGATTTGCCTCAAACTATCGGCGCGGAATTCGGGTGAGCCATTATGCCAGAGGCTAATTTCGATTCTCCGGGCTTTAGCGTTTACGGTTCGATACAATCAAAGTCATCAGGGGACCGTTTTGTAAGCAGTTCTATCGGTAGAACGGGGTACTCCGCCCGTTCTGTGCACATTACGTGGCTATTCTCACGTCTTGACCGTCAGACTAGTCTCGACCGATCCCGTGCGGATCTCTCTCGGTCTTCCGTTGAATCCCTTACCCGTTCTATGCTAGAACGTTTACGAAATAGCCACTCAATTGAGAGGTTACGTTGCGCAATGCGTTAGAAAGAAAGAAAGAAAGAAAGAAAGAAAAAGAAAGAAAGAAAGAAAGAAAGAAAGAAAGAAAGAAAGAAAGAAAGAAAGAAAGAAAGAAAGAAAGAAAGCGTCACTCCTCCACGTTTTCCCA
Organism: Rhipicephalus annulatus; assembly: GCA_013436015.1. NCBI lineage: Eukaryota > Metazoa > Arthropoda > Arachnida > Ixodida > Ixodidae > Rhipicephalus > Rhipicephalus annulatus. The sequence continues at coordinate 383,955 of WOVY01012151.1, read as the reverse complement.
ACAGGAGGTTGGCAACCGAAATTCGTCTTCTGTGTTCCAACGGGTGCTCGTGTTCGCGTACGTGTGCGTTACATAATGTATTCGTCAAGCACTCACACGACAGATAAACGAGGCCGCGTCTCTGGCCAACTACGCCTATGTAGCTCATTTTACCGCACCAAACCGTTTACATAAGCAGCTTCCATCATTCCGAACGCCGTACGGAGCTGAGAATCTGGTTATAGCGTGTTACGTAAACTCCTTCATCGACCTCTGCGGCAGTCTGCACACTCCTAACGCCGCAGAGAGCTGGGTGAAGCGATTATGCGCATCGCCACGTTGCCTATAGTCGCTCTTGCGCGTGCTTTTGACGTCATGCGCTACGGTGCGGCGAGAGCCGACGCCTATTGGGCGGTGCTATAGCAACGCGATTCGGAAACAATAGACTCTGCGGTACACCGCCTAGACTTCGTCGAAAAATTTTTTTTTCTTTGCTTCCTCGCTCATGCTGCGCCGACGCCCGTTCCCACTAGCTCACGAGAATCAATCCATAAAATGCATATTACAATAAAAAAGTTCTACAGGCGCATATCAATAATCATTTGATCACAGCCCCTACATTAGTCGCCTGGAAACACGGCGCGGTCGTCATTCACACTCCCTTGCCTTAACTCCGTATTTCTCCAAAACTAATCTCTTCAAATTTTCGTTTTTCCCGCGCACAAACTATGAGTGGAACAATTTACCGTTTGCCGCCCTGCTGTCGACAGATTCTATTGACGCACATGTTTTCCTGAGGATGTGAAAATGTTTTGCAATTTTATTATCCACTGATCCTTTTTGTTGATTGCTTACTTTCAGTGCCATGTTGCTTTCCCTTTGCGATTCTCGCAATCCCACTTAATTCATTGCTGTTATGATAAGCTTGGTTGCATTATTGTTGTATATGTGTGTGATGAATGGATTATTGTATGCTGTGTGCTGCTTGGCTTGCTTGATTGCCTTACTACCTGTACCATTCCTGCTTGGGCTCCATGCCTGCAGTATCTTGTAAATAAATAAATTAATAAATAACGGTCAGCGCAAAACAAGGACATACACGACATAAGCGCTAACAACCGTAAGTTAAATGAAAAAAAAAACAGAAATACATAAACACAAAGGAAGGTCCTAAAAAATCTTAAGAAACCCGACCAAGCAATCTAACCACTTTTGTTGTAGATATGAAACCTCATCATCCTTGAGAGTGATTAAAGGTTGGCTCACGCACCTGTCTTTTGCTTTTATCATTTCAAACGCTCAAGCAATTTCAAGCGTGTGCTTCTACCTGTGCCTCGTGAGTAAGTTCCGACTCGCCCACTTTGCTGCATGTAAATAAACCTTACGATATAGTTAACATTATTGAAAAAAACAATAAACAAGGTCAATGACTGTAAGGACCGCTTATACGTACAAGATAATCCACTGATTTCAAGTAGGACAGCACGTGGACGATGTGCGAAACCACAAAAAAAAAACACCAAGTTCAAAATTGTGTATTACAAAATATATCAAGAATGCAAGCGTATAACTAAGATGTTGCACACTAAACACGGTCGAGCGTTGGCTATTGCAATACATGAACATCGAAAGGGTTAAACTCTCTGATCACGTAGCACAAGAAAATATCAGACACGGGACAAGGAGACGGACGAAACGGAGCGCTGAACTTCCAACGAGATTTGTTTTGAAGAGAGCATACACACTCTATAATAGAGACGCGAAAAATCAAGCAAAACACACAAGAAGCCCCCCACAACTGCCATGCACACTTATGTATTACCAACACGCCAAAGTTCACACTTTTTGTCGATTACACTCTCGTTTGGTCTCACGCGGAATTTTAAACACGGTATACAGTTAAGCGAAATCGGGGATGGTGGGCATACTTGAGTAGAAATAGAAAAATAGCGCGATTGAGTAGGTAAAGAGAAACCGTACTGGAAGTGGCAGTAGTAGTAGTAGTAGTAGTAGTAGTAGTAGTAGTAGTAGTAGTAATAGTAGTAGTAGTAATAACAGTAGTAGTAGTAGGAGTAGTATTAACAATAGGGAGAAGGAGATAAAGAGCAAAAGTATTACTTTGCAATTACATAATTTAATCTATTGTATACCACAACACTACACAACATTAACCCACAACCAGCCGACGTCTGTTTAAATTCAGGTAGCACTGACCAGATCACAATAGCTGCTATTCGCAGTACTCTAGCAAAATCACTAGTGCAGGTGCTGCGACACAGTAATAATGTTTACACCCATAAGGGTGTAAATGGGCTTGTTCCATAGACACCTTACGGGTGTAAACTCGGCACCTTCCAAAAAGGGTGCTTTCCCATGCACCCTTAGAATAGGGTGTGCATGTATAAAAACTGCGGGGTGTTACAAAAACACCCTTAAAAAGGGTGCATTCAACATCCTGGACTTTTTTAACACCCACTGAGCAGGGTGCGAGAAGAGTGCACAAGGGTACGCGAGTGAATACGCCAGTCCGAGATCGCCGTTCCCCGATCTGAACAGCCTCCGAGACCTGCCAGCCTATTGTTGTAACACGTTACCTGACAGGCGGGCTCGGGTTACTACGAAGCGATACGGGGTTCAAGTATTGAAATTGCGCGTACCGGGGCAGGCGTGCTGCATCAATAATTCAAATTTACGAAACTGGGGCGCTCTTATTCGTCCCCGCCGTCTCGCGTTTGCTTGTTTCCATCAGCTACACGGTATGCACAGTTGGTGGCGTATACGGTGCCTCCGCTAACGTTACCCTAGATGATGTTTGTTTTATTTTGCGGAGTATCTTTCTTTTTTTTTCTAGTTAGCTAAGATACTGAAGACACCAGTGCACAAACGCAGTACTATCGGCGAAAGTGGACAAATCACACTGCAGGTGAAGTAGAACCTACTTTTGCTTGGGCCTGTCATGACCTGTAGTATTGCGAAATAAATAAATTGATTGATATGTGGGGTTTAACGTCTCAAAAGCACCATATGGTTATGAGAGACGCCGTAGTGGAGGGCTACGGAAATTTCGACCACCTGGGGTTCTTTAACGTGCACCCAAATCTGAGTACACGGGCCTACAACATTTCCGCCTCCATCAGAAACGCAGCCGCCACAGCCGGGATTCGAACCCGCGACCTGCGGGTCAGCAGCCGAGTACTTTAGCCACTAGACCACTACGGCGGGGCGACAAACCACCCTGCATGTCAAGTAAAACTCCCTCCTGCTTGGGCCTGTCATAATTTGCAGTATTGTGAAATGAATGAATAAATAAATATTTAACTAGTCATAAAACTATTACACCTGGTGATCAAATCCAAAGAACTATTAGCATCATCAATGGTTATATGCCCCAGAACTCTGGGAGGACCCCCTCCTCACCACCGATCCACTAAAAACGAAGAAAGCTATACAGTTACGGGCCAACAAATGGACGAGCAGCGACGCATGTGAGCCGAAGACCCCGAGTGCGTATCACGAGAGAATATAGAGGGTTCTTAGCAAACCACGGAAACACGTTACGGAAATACGACACGGTTCCTTTGCGTGTTGTGCGCGCAAAATTGTCGCGCATGCGCGCTCGTCAGCCGCGGTTCCGTGTTGCCGCCTTTCAGTATAACGTGTTTCCGCGCCCATTTTCGGCATCTTCCACACGCGCTCTCGCGCCCCTTCAATTACCGCCTGTTCTCAACTCCTCACGTCCCACAACGAGTTCAGCGAGCTACTGCACCGATATGGTGTGACTGCGCAAGGAAGACACGCTATAGGTCGCGCACGGCAACACGGAATAACGGCCGCGCCAAAACCCCGAGTCTTTATACGCCACGATACGAAGCGCCACCGCCGGATATCGCGACGCTCACGAAAAAAAAAAATTAGCATCAGGGGCGGCGTCCCGCCCCTCATCCGAGTCTAACAGGCAAGAAGAATCGGAATACCGACGGCTACAGACGAACTGCTACCCGAACCCTGTGCACCTCCACAGGAGCTACCCAAACTTATACCCGGACAATAGATGTAAGCTATGTGCAACCGAAAGGGCGTCTTACAAACATATATTATGGGAATGCCCCAGCTTATCAACAGGTTCTCCCGAGGTCCTCCGCCCCGCCGTGGTGTTCTGATGGCTAAGGTACTCGGCTGCTGACCCGCTGGTCGCGGGTTCGAATCCCGGCTGCGGCGGCTGCATTTCCGATGGAGGCGGAAATGTTGTAGGCCCGTGTACTCAGATTTGGGCGCACGTTAAAGAACCCCAGGTGGTCAAAATTTCCGGAGCCCTCCACTACGGCGTCTCTCATAATCATATGGTGGTTCTGGGACATTAAACACCACATATCATCATCATCATCATCATCCTGAGGTCCTCCGTGAGCAGTGGCGGCTTGTGCTGCTCAGCTCGGAGGTTCAAGACCAAAAAATGGGCTATCCAGCAGGCCAGGGAGGCTGTACAGAGACAAGGTCTCCCGGTACCTCCTTGTGCGGTCTAGCCCGGACCACAAACATGCCGGATACGAAAATAAAGTTTATTCATCAGGGGCGGCGGAGACGGGAGAGGCGAGGTGCGGTGGCGTATTTCCAGAAAAAAATCACAAATGGGTGCCCGCGCACAAATCAGACCATGGCGGCCATCGTATTTTTTTTTTGATTTTTATTAAAATATGGGCTGTATTTTTTTATTCACGTGAGAAATATGTCACGCTCTGAAACATAATTTCGACGAGCACGGGGTCCGGGCAATTGTGTAACGTCGGAGACTAACATCACCATCACCGGCAAGAAGCGCGGATCGCCCATCTTGTGACGCCCGCGCTACGCGGGAGCTCCGGTTCTCCGAAGCTCTGGCTGACATGGAATAAACGACGTGCCGCCTATGTTCTGTTGAGTCAGGGTCGTGCGTTGTAACAAATTGCACTGTTCCGTGACGTATTCTTTGAATCGCGGCCAAGCAGCCCTTGCGACTTCCATTAGTCTCACATAGCTGAGCGGTATTGAACACAGGTACACGATAAAAAAAATAATCAGCCTTGAAAACAAGTTGAACAAGGTAATTCAAATATATAATGCTCTAAAGCTACATCTCGGGGGAGGACACTTCCAAGGGGTGTCCCCTTCCCACAGCCTGAACACAAAGGGGATGGAGTCCTGCCCCTCCCCCCCTCCATGATTTACGGCAATGCTGAGGAGCGCCGAAAAACGTTGTTCCTCGCGTCGTTTTCTACGGGGACGCAATCCGACCGACTCGAACCGTATAGACAACTCCGTCGTAAAAGAGAAAGAGCGCTCACAAAGCCACTTCCGTCATAACGCGCGCACAAGTTGGGAACGAGTCACCGAGCATGAGGCGCCCTTCACTGCAGAAGACTGATCAATTGTTCGGCCAAATAATTTTCTTTCCTTAGGTACACATTCTTGTTATATTCACAATGCCGTGAGGATAGTACGTTAATCCATTCTATATCCAAAGCGGAGGGCCACTGAAAAGCTGGTTTGTTCAACCACGCACCACCCTAGACACATGGTGAGACGGTATATTAGCTCGTCGTTCCTTATAGTGACGTTCCGACAAAGTATCATCCTTCCCCAGCGTTCGAGGAAAAACGCGACAAAATGTGCTGGTCGACGCACAACTAAGCTTTTGCCTTTTTTTTTTTGGGGGGGGGGGGGGGGGCGCCCGCCGCAACTAATCGCTTCGTCAACGCGTACGGTATAAATAAAAGGATCCAGTTTCCCCCCGCTTCAACGGGGCAAAAAGGCTACGCACGCCGAAACATTCACGAGGCAATCTGCTAGTTACACTCTGCGTAAGCAGTAAAATGTGCAACGGGGGCGTTCCATTAAGAACAAAAAGAAACACTGCACTCTAAGAAAAATAAGAGTCACTTCACTGTTTTTTCGTAACATAGATCTTCATGCAGTTATCTCGCTTGAGAGAGACATGTTAACTCTCTTGTGAAGAGATATGCGTCTCACGATTCCACAAGAGAGATTTAATGTGACTCTTATTAAAGAGAGTTCTATGCCAGAAAGGTATACGCGCAACAGAAAGAAAGTACAAGGAGTTTTTATTTAGCCTAGAGAGATGTAGTTAATCCGTGAAATTTCTTCACGTTTGGGGATCCCAAGGTTCTACCGGAAGCGCAAATGATGTCGCCTGGCAGCATGCAAATAAGGCAGGCATGCACAAAATTCGATCCACGGCGACACCTACACCCTAGAAAAAAAAGAGAAAAGAAAGGAGTACATGTGACTCCCTTGGGATAGCCCCGAGTTGAAACGTATATAATGACTCTCTTTAGAGAGGCACGTTGACTCCCTTGTAAGTCGCACGACTCTCCGAAGGGAGTACAACGGCTCCCAAAGAGAGTTGACTTGGCTCTTAAAGGAGTGTCATATACGTGGCAAGCTAGAACTCTCAAAAAAGAGTCGAAAAGAGTCAAAGGTCATTTTTTAAGAGTGTATGAAGCCATTTCTCCCTCTCTCAAAGACTCTCTTTAGAGTGTACGAAGACACCTCTCCTCTGTCTCTCTCTCTCTCTCTCCTGCGCGCCCTGGGCAGTACTAATAAGACACGGAGGGAACCGTACACGCAGAACACAAAGGGTGTCAGAACGGCATATAAACGACAGAAATCCTTAAACTACAAGAAAAATGAAAGAAACAAAGAAAAACCGTGGCAATCTCCCCAGAGCGCCGTCATTCAAAACGGGGTTGCCCCTCGACGGACGCGCTTGGGACTGGACGTGATGCAAGTCGTGATTGAAACGCTCAGCTCCCCGGTCGGTCGTCGCTAAAGCGGAAAACGAACCAGAAGAAGTAAGCACCTCCAAGCAAAAACCAGAGCAGCACGACCGAAGCAATCGTCGGAAGAATTGCTAGCCCACTTACCGCTTACGAGAACACAAAAAGAAGTACAAAAAGAAGAGCAGTTATGTACAATAAATAGGGACGACTGCATTCAAAGTAAAAAAAAATAATATATAAAGAAGTGGGTATGATCCGCGTTGGCGATCCGTTCTGGGAAAGATGAGAAGCGGGGAAAAAAAGAATGTGGGAGACGTAATAGCGGGGCAATCGGAAAGATCCGCAAAACGCAGGAAGCGCGCTTCGTGAATCCCGTTTTATTCGAAGTATTGACCCCCCTTCCCTCCATATCTCCTTGTTGCCACCATTGCATTCGCTTCTCTTTCGGCGCTGCGATTCAGTTACATCCGAGAGACGGTACCGGGAATGACACGATGCGTGAACAGAACATGAAGGACGGATGAAAAAAAAAAGGGGGGGGCAAGTGGCAACGTTGCTCCGGTGAGCACGGTACAGAAGAAAGAACTGACAAAATTGAAATAGACAAAAAAAACACACGGACCATTCTGGCGCGTTTTTTTTTTCCGAGACAACTATAGCTGCATCCTCGTCAGCGCTTTAAGCTTATGCCGCGCGTCTTCTTATAAAGGGTGCGCATTCAGTGCACGGTTCTCGGGAAGCACTGCCACTGGAGCCGACACTACGCGAAATAGTTCGGTGCAGCAAAGGTTACGCGGCGAAAAGGACGGACGGACAATCGGACGGGCGAATGGATTGAAAGGCCGTGTCCTTTTGTAAACGGGCGGGTATCTGTGCACCACTACATTCTGAAAAAAAAAAAGTTATTTTTCTTTCATAGCGGGCTGAAATCTTGCCTACATCAGTTAAACAACTGATCCAAAAGAAAAAAGAAAACTAAATTCCTAACAAAATTTTCGTCTCTAACAGCAGAATGATCTCATTTTTCCCACAATCTTTTTTTCTTGCCATTTATCGTTACTTTTTTTGCCACCGATACTTTATCCACGCTCCAACGCAGTGGTCTAGTGACTAAGGTACTCGTCTGCAGACCCACAGGTCACGGGATCGAATCCCGGTTGCAGTGGCTGCATTTTCGATGAAGGCGAAAATGTTGTAGGCCCGTGTGCTTCGGTTTATAGTGCACGCTAAGGAACCCCAGGTAGTCGAAATTTCCGGAGCCCTCCACTACGGCGTCTCTCATAATCATATGGTGGTTTTGGGACGTTAAACCCCACATATTATTATTATTACTCCAACCGTACCTTACGCCTGCTGCCGCAGGCACATTCAGCTTCCCCTTGTTCTCCCTCAAACCGGCGGCCACGTGTAGGCTCGAGCATGAAACAATCGTCCGACCGGATGTCTCCACATTCAATCAAAAGACGCTGCTTTGTTTCCCTAGCTTCCTCGCAGAATGCAAACTTTTCCTCTTCACCGAATTTCGTTTTATAACTACGCGTTCTAAGGTAACCCGGCTTCGCTTCAACAAGTAAAAAGCTTTTCCCCCTCAATTACCGCAAAACACCGCTATCCCAATTTCGCCTTTGCCCGTTCAGTAGTTGCTCAGCGCCGCTATCATGCGACTCGCGAGGTGTTAACGTCATGGTGACGTCACGCATTTCGTCGATCTCACATCACATGACGTCATCCCGTGATGACTTTTCTTTCATCGCTCTTGTTGACGCCGACGCGGAAGGCTACTTGCAGGGTTTGATGAGACATTTAGGTATTTCTTCCGATTGTTTTTTAAATGACAAATTTCACTAATATTACCCTACCTAGCTGCCGAGTTTTCGCATAACTGGCGTCCCACATTCAGCGCATCGATTCGAACTACGCGCATCTGTGTCTTTCACATTCCAAACCCTTTTCTCTCTTTTTTTCTGTTTTTGTTACGAATGCATTTAGCGTGAAGCATTAAGGTTGTGTGCACCTCTCTCAGCATTTCCGCGCGACATCACGGCTGAGAGCATGCACGGCCGAGGACTTCGCTATACGGGGCTCCATTGTTGTGCAGATGTTGCGCAGTCCTATACACCGCCCACCATCAAAACCTAATTAGGTGCAGCACCAGCACCGGCGGACCCAAACCACAGCGTCGAAAATTGGAACAGACGCCGCGGTGTTGCAGCGGCGCTATTACACATAACGAGGGCTGTGGAGCGAGTACAGTGTGGTGTTGTAGCTCGGAGAACTTAACTAGGAAAGACGATAGTTATAGCGCGAGAACAAAACGACGACACAGAGACAAGAAGGACACGAAAGACACGAGTGCTAACTTCCAACTGAGTTTATTGCGCAGAGCACGAAAATATATAGAGGAGACAGTGACCATGGCAAAAGAGCAGAACATGAGTAAGAAAACCAAAAACAAACAACACAAATACAAAGGCACTGAAAAACAGCAAAGAAAAACCTAGAAGAAACCGAACCGGAAAGGTAAAGCTACCTCTGCGCAATAAACAGGTAAAGCTCTGCGCAATAAACTCAGTTGGAAGTTAGCGCTCGTGTCTTTCGTGTCCTTCTTGTCTCTGTGTCGTCGTTTTGTTCTCGCGCTATAACTATCGTCATGCCATACCAACTAGCCCAAGCTGCCACACTTCTAAGTTAACTAGGAAAGATGAGAAATAAGAAGCAACGCTCAAAAAAAAGTGGGCCAGACAAAAAGACCAGTTCCCTCGTTTTGAGAAAAAAAATGAGGTAAAAACGAACGCACCGACAGCTCTTTACCAGCGAACGAAACCGAGATTCTTCGCTCGACTGGGCGCGAATGATTAAAGATGGATATATTCTAGGTCAAACCATTGGTAAAAAAAAAAAAACTTAAGCTATAGCTTGAAAGAGGAATATACAGGGAGAAAAAAGAAGTTCCAGAAGTGACCACAATCGGGGAGTTTGGTGTCTGGTAGAAGCACGCGCGCGTCGGGGTTCGCGCGTCCGCGATGTAATTCCAGGCACAACACCAGTTAGAACTCTTTGACAAGAAGAAAAACCTACGAATGTGTGAGACATGTCAATGGTAGTGATTGTGATGCGAATGTTTACACCACCATTAGCACAAATAACATATCTCATTAAAACAAGCAAGGAAAACCTAGAAAGTATGGGGGCTGTTATTTGTAGTAATTACAATGTAACTCTTTACATCATAATTACTACAAATAACATCTCCTATTAAAACTATCAGACGAAAAAAGGAACATATAAGGGATGTTATTAAAAGTCATTATGATGTAATTCAAAACATCATCACATAACAAATAACATACATTAGAACTAACAGACAAGATCATCAATTAGAACTAACAGACTAGATCATCAAGAAAAGTATAATTGATGTTACAACTAGTATTTATGACGTAAATCTTTACATTACAATTATTACTAATAACACCTATATAACTAACAAACAAACAAATCAAGTACAGGGGATGTTATTTGTAGTAATTATGATGTTACTACGTACATTTACATGTACATGCAAACGTTGACACTGCCGTAACTACAAATGACATCCCCCGCACTATCCTTCATTTTCTTGTCTTGTTGGTTCTATGTTATGAGCCTAGCAAAGAAAAACGATCCCTTTGAAATTCCCCTTTTGTACCGGTGCATTCCAGACCTCACGAACGCGGACGCTGCGCTTTGCAGCACTGCCCAAATCTCGAAGGCCACGCACAAATAAAAGCGTCGTTGACACATGCTCCACCAGGTGTCACAACGATCCCAGCATGTGCCGACGAGTCCACTCTCAAAGGGAACACTTATGCACAAGGCATGCTCGAATGTCGTTTCCTCGCAAAAGCTTCGAAGCATAGGTTTGCATTAGACCACTGGTGTTTGACAGTCCTGGTTTCTTTTGGCAGGTCTAGCGCCGGGCCCGAGCAATGTCTAAACACCCATTCGCAGTTACGGGACCAGCAATATGAAGGGTGCTCATTCCGGCGTTCCCTTTACCGGTGGACTCTACTGTTCACCCGCGAAAGCCAACTGCTTATCGTCCGAGCTCACCAAAGTTCTGAAACATACAACACCCCCCCCCTCTTCCCCCGTGGAGAATGGGGGTAACAAAATACGGCCGGCGCGTTTTCTTGTCGTCAGATAAGCCTTCGTCGGCTGCTCTCCCACTCCCAATCAGCCCATAGAATATACGACGCACGAGGCGATGTCATCAGCCGAGACTTAATACGGAACATGACGGCGACGCCAACGCCAGAACCGGGACCCGAGTGCTCACATAAGTGCTATTGCAATAAAATGAATTTTTGACCATAGATTCGTCTCATAATATTGATTCTGTGAAGGTTATATTAACAACCGAGTACGAATGACAGCTAAAATTTATGCACTTTCTCACTCTAGCTGCACATTTGAAGAACTCGAGTGTATTTCACCGCCGCGTAAGCACGCAAACCAGCCGGCAAGAACTTGCCCAATTTTTTTTTTGCAATGAATGCTTCGTGAAGCTCCAAATCAAGTAATACTTGCAAGCGTGTACTCACCAACTCTGTACAGTTCCTAGGACGAACACCAGAGGCCAACAATCACCACTGGATAAAATAGAAAAAGGAGAGGTGATTAAAAAAATAACAATCAGTGTTGACTTTTCTTCCATTCTGCAACTACCAGCAGCACCATTAGCATTTTCACACCTTTCTTTGAAAGTATTCCCCAATGAAATTGATGGTCAGCGGGTGCACAGCCCCAAGCTTCTTACCTCATCGAAGAGTGTACCAACTCGAAACCATTACTACATTCATTAACCAACATCATCAGCATCAGCTGAACAACCATGTTCCGCGTGACAGTCATGCACTGACCGCTCAGCCACGCCGGTAACGCAAAAACCGGCTTCGTTTAAACGCACTACACCTCTAACCCACCCCCTTAGGGCCTGACCACACGCACACCTTCGCAGCGCGTCAGAGCATGGCTTTTTGACGCGGCGTCGCATTCTCTACACATAAAGAGAGAGGGCGCATGGCTATGCTAACCCCCGTATTCACAAACGCTCCTCGACTCGACTTTCACCCTTCACTTGATATAGTTGCGCACTGCACCGCTGCTCGGCTAAAAATGGCGCTGCACTACTCAAGAATAGCAGCAAATTATCACTGATATGCAGTGACTTTCCCTGCCTAGAGATGGCGCTCTCCATCGGCTTTCTCAAGTGAAGGTGGAGCGTTCTAGAATACAGGGGTAAGTCGCGCGTCCTCTTTCTTCACATGGAGAGGGCGCGACGCCGCGTCAAAGAGCCACGCGCCGACGCGCTGCGACGCGTGCATGTGGTCAGGCCTTTAAAAATAAAGAGCAGTTCAAGTAGACTCGTATATTCAAGCACACATAGTAAGGTAATTTCCCATTAACGAACATTAATAAAAACTCTGTAAAAAGTGGATCAAATGATTGATTGATCGGTTCCAGAATTCAACGTGTTAATCCAACGCAAAGAAACAGTGAGATCGCGAGAAACTGTCGCACAGGGGGCTGGCTCCCTCCGGATCCGCTCTTACAAACTCAATTCATTTAAACATGAGGCTATAAGATTACATCAGAGTATTTCATATCAAAAACATATTCTGACAATGAAAACAAACGTATGTTAGGTGCCCACCGGCCGTGAACAGAAAAGGCATACACGGGAATTATATTTTCCTTAAATAAAACGAGCTCTGCTTTATTCTACAAATCTCATCGCTTTCGCTATGCCCGATATTCAAACTGACGTCGCCAAGCTTCGCGCAGCACTTAAGTCACCAGTCTACTACGACGGATAATGAATGAATGAATGATACACCTGTTTACGTGAAGCTAAACCATGACTTCAGTGCGGAAGAACAGGATGGATAGAGAGCTGAAAAAAAGGGCATGTACGCCATTGCGATTGATTACTAACAAGCATAAAAATTCTGTTAAGAAAGAAAGAAAGAAAACGAAAGATCGAATGCATGAAAGAAAAAAGAATGAATAAATAAATGAATGAATGAACCAACGAACGAAAGACCGAAAGGAAGAAGATAGTACGAATGAATGAATGAACGCGAAAAAGAAAGAAAGAAAGAGGTTGTTTCTCCTTGCAGACCCTGCTCACCACGTAAGATGTATCTCAGGTGTTCGCGAGAATCTTTTTCTATTAGCATTAGAACTGGTACACTAAATGTCAATTCTGCGAAAGCCCGCAAGGTACAGGAACGACCGCTAAAGTCGAAAGATTGCTGCCGCCATCCATCCGTTTGTACAGCGCGAACCTCCGATGAAACGAATACAGATTTCTCAAAAGTGTGCCTTTTTTTTTTTTAAACGACGAAAAATTGGTTTCGGTTCGACATTCGATTAGTACGGCTTTCGTGCTGTACACCAGCGGATCACTTCTTTTATTTATTTATTTATTTCGCCCCTTTCGTCACAACGGGCCCGTTTCACCGAGCGCCGCCGGAACCGCGGCGGCCTCTGACGGACGCATGTTCGTCAATATAAGTACGCGTACACGGCAACCGCAAAACCAATAGACGACGCCCCCCGTCGCTCTCGGAGTGTTTACCGCCGCGCGAGGAGTCTATATCGGCGCACGGCTTCTGGGTCACGGATCGATGACGTGCGTTGACGACGGCAAATAGACCACAAGTGGCTCCGCGCGTCGCCGCCCCACGAGTCAGGGTTTCGTTGTAGTTGTAGAGCGGTGTCGCGGCTACACGTAGTACGGCGGCTGTACGTGTCGTGTATGTATATATATATATATATATATATATATATATATATATATATATATATATATATATATATATATATATATATATACACTCTAAAAAAAAAGGGAGCGAGAATGGAGAAACGGGCTCCGTTCCTCCTTCGGCGCAGCGACTTCCTCCCTTTCGGGTGCTTTACCCGTCGCGCCCTCTCGCGGCAAGGACCACAGGAGCAACGTTCCTCCTTCAGCGTTCAAGTTTCTCCTCAATCACGGGGGTCTTGCTCGCGCGCATGCGACGCCAAGCCTATAGCCGGCCGCGGCCAGTCGCGAGCGATTGCTTTTACCTAAGATTGTTGTAAGCAATGCAGGAATGACGTTTTCTTCTGTTTTATTAGTATAGAGTAAAAGCCTCTCTTTTTTTTATCGTCAGGCACTCGCACGATGCTCCGCACACTTCCATGTGTGTCTCGTGTTGTTTCATACTACCAATTTGTCACGAATACAAGGAGCTCTGCTTCCCAAGCAGTCTTGCTTTATCCATTACCTTAAAGTGTAAAAAAAATAATGATTTTTTTCGGTGTCGACATACTTGGTAAGATCACGCATTTTTAGTTTCGCACGGCACCAACAGCACTCATGAATTCAACGAGGCGCGTAAAAAAGCATCACACTTATTTTTTCAATGGTGTAGGAAACCTGATACCACTCTACAGTCCATGCGTGAAAGTACGATCGTATACAATTGATAGAGTTATACGTGCCACTACCACCATATGGATGTTCTTTGCAGTTTACCCCCATTCGAATACGGCCGCCGTGGCCGGAAGTCGAACCTGCGTCCATCAGCATAGTCACACGACACCCAATAAGGCTATGCTACCACGGCAGGTGAAAGCACAAAGGGAAACAGGCTGCGAAGTTTCACCGAGCGTTTATTCGCCAGACTAGATTACAACCATCAGAAACTTTTTAAACATTATCATAACTAAACTTTTGTGAAAAGTGAACCAATGACTTCTCTAGGTTAAACCAAATTCTCAATCGCATTCGTTTTGAATTGCCCATGCCAGCACTGAGAAGTAGGAAGGAATTATGCACGCGAGCAGTATGTCTTTCTCGTCCATGATTCTCCTTTGTCGTGAGAAACTCAACACAAAATGCACTTCTAGTAGCAGCTGTGCACAGCAAGTAAGAACTAACGCTCACTCACCTTTGTCAAAAGAGTATTCCGAATCCAGAGTAATAACCACCACAGCCACAGCGCTAACAACAAAATTGTGGCACGCACTATGATTGCAAGTTGACACGCGAGGCGAATCGCGAGAGGCATCTGAAGCAAAAAAGTATGCAGGCACAACATTCTATGAAGTTATAGTAAACTTGCGCATTGCAGCGATAGCTCCTCCACTCAAGTATGAGAGCTTCCGAAGCGCCAACAGCCACTGTCATGGCTCACGAAAAAATACCGTCGGATGCGAGGTCATCGCTTATTTATCTCGCAAGACACGCGTTGTAACGTACGTATACACTGCTAGGACGGTCGTTACCGCATCAAAAACATTGTCATTGAAGGGCTAGTGGTGTACTACAATATCCATGGCTAACGGTCACACTTGTGGTACGCACGTAAAAAGTATCTAAGCAAACGTTAAGAAGAAACAACTAAAAGAGTTCGACGTGACCACAGAACACCTATACCACGACGGAGACAAAGTTTGGTCTGCATGCATGCTGCGCCCTCTCCAAGTAAGAAGAAGAAAAAAAAAACGTGACCTCCGAACTGGCTAACGCGCGGCAAGTGTTTACACTCTCAGAGGCTTCAAGAAAAAAAAAGTAATTGTGGCAGTGATCGACAGATGGCGCAGCATTCGAATTGCTGTGGGCATTCTAAGCACGGTTTGGGGCATCCGCCTTCGTGAAAACCTGATAAGCTGTAGTGATTATTCCGTTCATTATTGTGCAACCATTAATTAACTAAAGTTTACCTTAGCATCAAATACAATATGTTTACGTGTGCGCATGTTGTGGTATTGATAAAAAACGTAAAAAAAGTGTAAGAAAACCTACTTGTAACCTGTGCCACTCATGTCAGTTGAAATTCATCGCTATATAAGCTGGCGCGCTTTCATAGTAGAGTGTGAGTAAGCACGTCGAGGTATGAGTTGTTGGTTTTGAATGGTTGATTGTGCTCTTGTTGCGTACTTGTTAGCGTATACGCTAGTGTACTTGTTGCGTACTACTTGTGTACTATGTCACCATGTGTGAATGTGTATCTACATGGATTGCATCAGCACATAATAGGCCTTCAGGATCCGTAAGTGGTCTTAAATGGGTTGATGCGCAAACAATCCAATCCGCAAGGGAGCCGTGATAGTGGGTAATAACAACAAACGTCGCGGCAGTCAACCTTTTTTTTTAATTTTGTTCAATCCCTCCAGATGGCGCCACCTACCACCACCTACTTACTATGCTATGACGCTCTCATACCTCCAGCCATTTATATATCGTTGAACATCTATCTATCAAAGCTGCACTACGGATTCGGAATGGTTTCGCTGCGATCGAGTGTACGGTTTGGAGGCACATCTCGTGACCTGCGGACCCGTAAGCGCATGGATAACGTCGCTACACTATGTGAATCTGCGAGAAATAAATACAGCAAGCCTAGCATGCACTCTTCAGGTGAGGGCTCTGCAGAAACCGTGTCTTTCGGAGTGAACGTGGCTTCGCTGACCGAACGAAACGTACTTGCTCCATCGTTCTCTTTCGCGATGTGTTCACCGCCACAGGTTCGTCTGCTTGTTTTTATAATCATTTCGTTCAATATCAAGCTCAGCGGGACCGTTTTTGTAACTTTCAGTGCCGTGTACTCCTTACCAGTCGAGAATCGTTGCATTTGCTAAGCCTACTCGCTTCGCCAGGGGGCAGCCA